>ML329640.1:746-23389 GCA_005239505.1 Nicotiana paniculata
GTTTGGTGTTAGGGAGAAAGGATTTGGGCCTGGGCAGCTCTGGCCCAGGTCTGATTTTAAATCCCTTTATTTAACTAAAATCAATTAGTTAAATTCAACTCTAATTTAAACAAGGGAATGTAGTAACTAACTTAATCCTTATTTATTTACAGATTAATCAATAATGACACGACCAATTCTAGATTCCTAATTTAACCCGTGTTTTATCGAATAAAAGATGATTAACTTCTGTAGTAATTAGTTATTAAAACTACATTACGTTAGATACTCGTCATTTGTCTACCATTTAAATAATTATAACCAATAACTTCATAATGCAGAATTTCAATGATTTTGAAAGATGAATTATGGATATGCAAGCAATGCAGATAATTCACAATTAATTACTGAAGAATCNCTGTATCTTTTTGTACATACTTTTACTATCATTTTTTTCTTTCTTTCGTACACACACTCCATACATGAAGATTCAATGGCTAGTGACTTTTGAATACAATTTTAGTGCACCAACGGCCCTTCCATGGCTCCTCTCAAAAGCTACTCCCCAATATCTCACCTTACTTCTTTTAGCGACTATGTGCCTTAGGAGGAAGAGGTGCAAAAAATCTCAATTTAAGAGCAAAATAGGAGTATGGCTTGTAATGTGGGTATCAAAGAAAAGGTCAAAAGGCTCAAATGGGCTAGCAATGGAAAATTTATTTCTTATGTGACAAGCACATCCATGATCAAGCAAGAAAATGCCTACGTCATCTCCTTGATTAGCATAACCTACAATTTCACTTCGATTAACACACGGGGCAAGTTCTAGATTACACAGGATAGCATAGAAAATCACTAAACCTCACTCACACATTGCACATGACTCAATCACAACGGTTTTATTCAACTATGAAGTCAAGCAAGCACACAAAATTGAGAGAATTAAGCAATATTACACTATGTAGCAAACAAGTCAAGCAACAAAGCTAAGGCGTCATAAAATAGGCTATTTATATTTACTCAGGCATCACATGTCAACCCAAATACAAGGGAAAGCAGAATGTATGTCATAACCTAATATGCCAGCACCAAACATGTCAAAGGATATTTCTAAGTTACTTAGTTTCTTCCTAACTACTCAAAAAAAATAATTTTAAGTAAAAACTAACTAGAATACCCGGTTCGAGTTACACCCTTGGAAAAGAACCGGTGCCCAAAGAAAAACCAAGGGATACTACTTAACTATCCTAAAAAAAAAAATCTTTTTGGCATTTTGTTTTTTTAATCAGACTTTATCCCTCAAGAAAATTGTCCAACAGATCCATCGTTGGAAAAAATCCGAGCTTTTTCTATTATTTTATTTTTCATTTCATTTCTTAACTAAAATTTTTGTTTTTATACAATTATACTTCACTTCAGAAAATAGTTTCCCCACCCCACACTTATGTTATGCATAGTCCTCGATGTATGATCACAAAGAAAAGCATTAAAACAAGGGTGAGAAATACTCCCTGAGACCCTCTCGGGCCTAGCTTAGACATGAATCTCAATATTTAGAGTTGGGATGACCCCACGCTTAAGCTCAAACATGCCCTCCAGCTTCAACTTTGGGTACTCAGACTTCCCCTACTCTGCAAAATAAAAACAACACAAAACTTGACACTAAAAAAAAAATTAAAAAGATAGTAGATATACAGGATGGGTTGCCTCCCAACAAGCGCCTTATTTATAGTCGTGACACGACTCTGCTACTTTGCTCAGGCTGGGCGTTTTCTCTTCTTATTTCTCCCATGAAGCCTAGACTTTTCGCATGCTCTTAACGGGTCTCCTTTTTCTTCTCTGGCTCTTTTCTCAATTATCTTTACCCCCTCAACTTGCAACACCACCTCCTCTGGATCACTACCATTCACATAAGGACTCTGCTTTATCCCCTTCACGTCGACCACAATAATCATGCACATGTCCTTATAATGATTTGGGAGTTTAAGTTCATTGTACACATTAAAAGTGACCTCCTCATCGTCAACTCTCATTTTTAAATTCACTGCCCTCACATCAATAATTGCTCCACCAGTAGCTAACAATGGTCGCCCCAAAATAATAGTCACTTCCTTATTTGCCTCGTAATCAAGCACAATAAAATCAGCGGGAAGAATAAAGTTTCCCACTCGAACTAGCACAGCCTCAATAATTCCTACCGACATAATTAGCGACCTATCTGCTAACTGCAAAGTGATTGTGGTAGGTCTAAGAACCCACAATTCGAGTTTGTTGAACAAAGAAGATTGCATCAAATTTATACTAGCCCCTAAATCACACATGGCTCTACCAACTTCTTATTTTCCAAGAGACAAAGGAATTGTGAAACTCCCATGATCCTTCAACTTAGGAGGAAGTTTACTCTGAACTCTGGCACTGCACTCTTCAGTAAGTACAACTGTTTCGAACTCTACATGTCTTCGTTTATTTGCCACAATATCATTGAGAAACCTTGCATACATAGGCACTTCTTGCAAAATTTCCACCAAAGGCAAATTCACACTCACTTGGCTCAACATATCTAGGAATCTCTTGTACTTAGCATCATCTTTTTGCCTCTGCAGTCTTTGTGGAAACGAAGGTGGTGGTCTTGTCTCAATTACTGGCTCGAGTCCTTTATCATCTTTCTCATTCCCCTCAACTGGCTTGGGAACTAATTCTCCTTCAGCATGAGCTGTATTCTTCATTGTTTTTGGAGATTCTTCTAGTATTCTTCCGTTTATCAAGGTAATTGCATTGACTTGAGCCTTAGGATTAGGCTTAGTATCACTCGGAAGAGCTCCTACTGTCTGGTATATTGGGCACTAGCAAATTGTACCATTTGGCGATCCAAATTTCTCATTGTTGCTGCTTGGGCCTGGTGATCAACCATTATTTTCTGATTGAAAGAAAGTTGGTCGTTCATCATTCTCTTCATAATCTCTTCAAGTCTAGCTTCTTGTTCATCCTAAGGTGGTCTGCATTGTTGTTGAGGTGCTTGAGGCCGATACTGATTTTGATTGCCTTGATTTCTACCCCAAGAGAAATTTGGGTGGTTCCTCCAGTTGGGATTGTAAGTGTCCCCATACTGATTTGTTTGGCCTCGATTTACATTACCCACAAAATATACAGACTCTGGATTTGCTGGGCATAGATTGCTCATGTGACCCTCTCCACATACTTCACAAAATACATGAATCTGTTGCACTGGTTGCACTGGCTGGGCCTATTGCAGTGGTTGAGACTGTTGCTTGTTAATGATCAGGGTCATCTGATTGACTTGGTTAGTCAATGTAGAGATCTGAGCTGAAAATGCTGAGACAGCATCTAGTTCAAGAACCCCTGGTGACTTTTGAACCACATTCATTCCCATCTCACCTTGCCAGTCTGGATTGCTTTTGGATAATTTATTCAATAATGCAAATATTTCATCATAATTGTTCTCCAATACCTGACCTCCAGCTGCTGCATCTACCATAAATTTTGTTTGGGGATACAGCCCCTCATTAAAAGTGTAAACTAACACTTCGTTTGTCTGATTGTGATAAGGACAGTCTCTGAGTAGCCCCGTGAACCTTTCCCATGCTGAATATAAAGATTCTCCTACTTTCTATTTAAAGGAGACTATCTCACTTCTGATCTTTGTAGTCTTTCCTGAAGGGAAGAACCATGCAAAAACATTTCTCACCAAATCATTCCATGTTGTAATGGAATTAGTTGGTTCTGCCTTTAGCCATCTCTTTTCTTCGCTCAAAAGAGAGAATGGGAAAAGCGTTTGCCTCACATAATCTGGTGTGACCCCATTAGTGATATAAGTATCACTAATCTCCAAGAAGTTCAGAACGCGTTGCTCTGGATCCTCATGTGGAAGACCCATAAACTGACCGTTTGCATGAAGTAGCTGGATCATGTTCTGTTTTAGCTCAAAGTGCCCAGTGATTCTGGGCTTCACGATGCTGGATGTAACATTAGCAATACTGGGCATTGCTACCTCCTGAACGGCCATGTGTTGGTCCTCTGCCATGTTCACAGGAATTTGAATGAGGTCCTGAATATTGTCTGTATCCCTTGCTTCTCTCAACCTCCTGTGAAATGATCTCTCAGGTTCGGGGTCAAAGCCGTCAAGTCTGTCCTGGCTTCTGACCCTACGCATTCAATCAAAATTCCTGAGATTAGAGTAAAAATCAAGTAAAGTTAGACTGGACAAAATAAACAATTAAAGCAAAAACTCGAAAATAGTCTATATTCAAGTCCCCGCCAGCGGCACCAAAAACTTGTTGGTCCCAAACGCACACGCAAGTATACGTGGTTGTACAAGTAATATAATGATAAATCGAGTGTCAAACCCACTGAGACTTGTGTAGACTACTCACAAATTCACTATTATTGTTATTTAATCAAGCCAAATGAAAAACCCAATAATGTAAATATGCTATACTACGATTCCAAGAGTTAACTAATTATCAAGTAACGAGAGTATTGTTGTGTATTCAGTAAAGAAAAATATTCCAGGATTGTGATCTATTCACCACTCGCATTGCATTCTAATTAACTCTCCCCTTCATATAATTCACTCATGGTTGCTAATTAATTGATAAATGCTCTCATAGCCTTCTCCCAAAGCAGTACTCGCCTATTCTCAATAGATTAACGTCTATATTCCTATGAAATTAATCTATTAGAACGCACTAAGATTAAAATATTTAATTAAGGACGGTGACTAGGTATATTACTATTCTAACCAAAAATCCGCTCCGCTGAAGGTTTAAGATCGCGCTCTCTTCAATTCTCCTCTAATCTATACACGACTTTCCCAAGAATAGCATAGATAGTATATAGAAACTAACCACTGGCCAGACAAGTAAGCAAATAAACACAAAATTGAAGAAACAACCATATATTGAGTGAACTATAATCAAGGTTAAGTTAATGTCGAATAACTATATTCATGTCTCAACCACAACTCCAGAACAATGGGTGTTTAGCCACTCATGCTATAATCAAACAATTGCATAAGTGTTGCATAAATTGAAAATACTAGAATAAGATGAAGAAAACTGAGAATTCTACACTTCCTAACGATCCCTTGTGTATCTTTCCTCCAAAGTGGCGTTCAACCCCTCAAAAATAAGCTTAGACTTGCTTTTATACATGTTGGGTAGGTTTAGGGCCGAAATAACCGTGTCCCGGGCAAAATAGGAAAATTCACGTCACCGGCACTCTGGCTAGCGCCGGGAACCCACCAGGGAACTTCCCCAATAAACATTCTGCTTCCAGCGCCACAGGTGCTGCTCAAAATCGCAAAATCGCCGGTTTGTCCGATTTTCATCCGTTTTGGCTCTAATTTCGCGCGTTTCACCCCCAATGGATCCCGAATCATTCCTAAACGTAAAAACACATCAAATTAATATAAATGATCACATTTAATATCTAAAACTCACGAAATAAAAGTAAAATATGAGGTGATATACACATAAATATATACACTTTAAGCTAAACATCACAAACCAGTCAAAATTATTGAGCAACAAGTTGAACCGAATATATGAAAAGGGGTAGGAGAATCAACTGTTACTTAGAATGTAACTGAATAGTCAGAGGATATGTATTTTCAGGTGCAATAGGCCGAAAACAGGGGCAAAAAGAAGTTGGCTACTATCCAAGAACAGGAGGGACAAAGTCAGCTTTATGAGGAAAGTAAAAAGATTGAGAGGTTATTTAAGCAGCATTAGTTTAATGCTTTGAGAATTCAACCAATGTTAGTCACTTCAAAAGTGACAAAGGAACATAGCCGTCCAAGAAAGATACCTCCATGATATTTTGTTCATGGAATATAAGGGAGCTTAACAAGCCCTTTAAGCAGAAAGAGCTCAAGACCTTTCTGCTTACAAATAAGGTAGTTCTAATATGTTGTCTTGACACTAAAGTTAGAGCCAACAAGGCTGATAAAGTTAAGAAGAAAATGGGGAATGAATGGGAAATACCTACTAACTACACTTAAATCCCAAATGGTAGATTATGGATAGGTTGGAAACCTCAACAAGTGGAAGTGCAAATACTAACATCTAGCCCTTAATTTGTTCATTTCTCAGTGAAAGATAAGGGGTCTCCATTTCCTAGCCAGATAACATTTCTTTATGGATTGAATACCATAAATGAAAGAATTAAGAACTCTGAATAACAACATAACTGATCCATGGATTGTATTAGGGAATTTCAATGTTGTACTCTCTGTGAATGACAAGCAGAACGGTGTTCCAGTGCATCCCACTGAGATTAAGTCTTTCAGGAGTGTATTGAAGATATAGGTCTTGGGCAACTTAAAAGAGCAGGAAGTCTATTCTCATGGAGTAACAAGAGTTGATGTACATATCAGAATTCATAGCTTCATTGATTGGGCTTTTGGGAATGCAAAATGGTTTGAAAACTATGGTCATCTGGAAAGAGTATACCACAACCCCGGGTGCTAGATGTTAACACTAGGAAAATCAGGAAACTACTTCCAAGGCCATTCAAATTGCTAAATGTTCTTCTTAAAAATCAAGCGTTTGAGGAAGTGACCAAAACTACAGGGAAATATAAAATCCTCGGATACACTATGTATGGAGTATGTAAAAATCTCAAGCTTATTGAGCTTAAAATTGTATATTAATAAAGAGGTATCTAGCTTACAAAAAAGGGTTGAGGTCATTTGAGGAAAGATACAAGAGACTCAACAAATGTTGAACTCTGACCTGTACAAGTCCAACTTGATTCATGAGGAGAGAAGTCTAATTCTTGAACTATAAAAATGGTCCACCATTCATTAGGAGGTTCCAAGGCAGAAGTCTAGGGTTGTATGGTTAGCAAAATGGGATTCGAATACAATGTACTTTCATGCACAAATGAAGACCAGACAAGCAAGGAATCATATTTCCTCAATATGTAATGACTAGGGAATAATTTTGACTGATCCTGGCCAAATCCAGCAAGAGTTTCATCAAATTCTTCCAAGAGTTATTGGGTAATAAGGTTATAGAACGGCCCTGTCTGAATAGCAATATTGCAAAGGATGGTTATTGTCTCAATAAGAAGGACCAGCAGGGGTTGATCAAACCAGTGCTGAAAGAGGAAATAATGCAGACTCTGAATGACTTACCAGCTGACAAAGCCCCGGGGGGGTTTTGATTTCCTGTTGAATTCTTCAAAAAAATATTGGGACATAATGGGAGAAGATGTTATTACAGCAATTCTCCAGCATTTTGAGACTGGAAAAATACTCAAGGAGATAAACTTTACAACCATTACATTGGTTCCAAAAGTTCCATATCCTACATATGTCAAGGAATTCAGGCATATTGCATGTTGTACGACTTTGTACAAGTTGATAGCCAAGGTGATCACTGCCCAGACTTAAACAAGTAGTGGAAAAAATTGTTGGGCCATCACAATCAGCTTTTATTGAAGGAAGGAATATCTTGGATAATGTCATTGTGGCCCATGAATTAGTCAAAGGTTATAACAGAAAAAAAATGTATCTTAGATGTCTAATGAAACTAGACATTAGAAAAGTTTATGATACTGTTGAGTGGGACTTTTTGAGAATGGTCTTGTTGGAGTTTGGCATGCGAGTAACGTATGTCAATATGATTATGGAGTGTGTCTCGACTGTGAGCTACTCTATCATTTTCAATGGAGGACTCACCCCTAAATTCCAAGCAAGAAAAGGGCTACGACATGGAGATCCTATGTCACTATTTCTGTTCGTGCTGACAATGGAGTATTTGAATAGATCTTTGAAACAACTGAATTACAACCCCAACTTCCATCACCACCCAAGATGCAGGAAAATGAAACTAACCATATTTGTTTTGCAGATGACCTAATAATTTGCTGCAGGGCTGATCGAATGTCTATTCAGCTGATGATTAAGGCATTTGAACATTGCTCAATTGTTTTAGGCCTCAAAGCAAACATGGAAAAGAGTTCTTTATATATAATAGGGGTGGATCAACAACTGAAGGACCAAATCTATTCTAAAATGCATTTTGCAATTGGAGAGATACCTTTCAAATACCTTGGTGTTCCCCTATCATCCAAAAAAATAACAGTACAACATTGCATGACACTGGTGGAGAGAATGATTGCCAGGATCAGATGTTGGACCACCAAATTACTTTCATATAGTGGCAAAGTATAGCTAATTAAGAGTGCCCTTTTTGAGATCCAAACATACTGGTCATAAGTTTTTCTGATACTAAGGAAGGTGATGCAGTCAATAACAAGTGTCTGTTGAACGTTCTTGTGGACTGGACCATGTGCTACGTCAAGAAGAGCACTTGTAGCATGGGATAGGTTATGTATGCCAAAATCAGTAGGGGGGTTGAACATCATTGAGTTTCAAACATGGAATAAAGCATCCATATCCAAACTATTTTGGGCTATCACAGCTAAGAAAGACACCCAGTGGGTTCAATGGATTCATAGCTTTTACATAAAAAGAAGGGATATCAGTGAGATGGAGACACCTAAAGAAGCATGCTGGCTTGTTAGGAAAATTTTTGATGCAAGGAAGTGGTATGGGAAAAATTATTTGTACATAGAGTTACAACAACTCACTCATGCTGGGAAGCTCATGATCAAGAAGGCATATAAGCATATACTTCCTCAATATCCTAGAGTTCTTTGGAAATGCCTCAACATGGTACCATATTTTGTGCCAAAGTATCAGTTTATACTTTGTCTTGCACTTCAGAAGAGACTCACTACAGTGGGCAGACTGGCTAATGGGGAATACAAGTTCCTAGGAAGTGTGTATTATGAAGAGACAATACTGAAGAAACACATTCACATCTATTTTTTGAATGTGAATACTCAAGGCACATATGGAGCTCCTTCTTACAGTGGACAGGAGAACGCAATCAAGTAGGAAGCTGGGAGGAGGAGATTCAAAGGTTAACGACCAAGAAATGCAACAGCAAAACTCATGCAGAGGTCCTAGGATGGTTACTAGTTGCGACTGTCTATCGTATTTGGAGTGAGCGCAATGCTAGAAGATTTCAAGAACAGCAGCAAGATTGCATTCTAAGATTAAGAGATATTGTCATTCAACTGCACCGGAAAAGACAACATAGAAGCAGTTGGACAAGGCTATTAGATAGTTTAAACTCATATCCAATCTTAATATAGGTTTATATTGTAATAGATATATAGAGGAGAGGAGGAAGTGTTTAGAAGGTAGCAAAGATCAGGACTAGTTCTAGAGTCAAAAATGAACTAGTGGATGTACATATCATACTTGGTTAAATAAAATTTTTATTGTTTGACCGAAAAAAAATATAACTATACAAAATCATATTTTTCAAACTTTTTAGAAAAATGTTCCATTCAATATAAATACCATATCAAAATGTATCTAACGGCATCAAGGTTGTTAAACTTTCGGGATGTAACATTCCGCATTAAATGTATTCGACATTAGGGGTCGTTTGGTAGGAAGTATTAGAAAAAATAATGCAAGCATTACCTCTATGCATTACTAATACCTTGTTTGGTATATTTTTTCAACTTGTGTATAACTGTATTAGTTATACATCATACTTGGCATTATCCTATGCATAAGTAATGTCTAGAAAACCATGTCATTAGTAACAAGGATATTAATGCATGCATTAGCATGGTTAAAGAAAAAATTATCCTTAAAGTCCCTTAAAGCTAGAGAATATGGATGGCATTTTTGTAATAACTATTTTTCTTAAAAATTATGCAATGCATTATAATTTTAATACACCACACCAAATAGTAGATAAGAAATAATATTTGCATAACTAATGCTTACATTACTAACCCATACACCTTATTCTGCACTATTCTTATACACTCTACCAGAAGACCTCGGGTCGTTTGGTAGGAGATATTAGAAAAACTAATGCAAGCATTAACTCTATGCATTACTAATACCTTGTTTGACACATTTTTTCAACCTGTGGATAACTATATCTTGTATTAGTTATACATCATATTTGGTTTTATCCTATGTATAAGTAATGCATAGAAAACCATGGCATTAGTAATACCAAGGATATTAATTCATGAATTAGTATGGTTAAAGACAAAATTGTCCTTAAAGTCCCTTAAAGCTAGAGAATATGAAGGGCATTTTTATAAACAACTATTTTTCTTAAAAATTATGCAATGCATTAGAATTTTAATACACCACACCAAAGAGTAGATAAGAAATAATATATGCATAACTAATTCTTGCATTACTAACCCATGCATTACTAATACACCTTATTGTGAACTATTCTTATATACCCTACCAAACGACTTACAGTTCTACCAAATGCATTGTACAAGATTCACTTTACAACGTATATAATGCACGATTGTGATATTAGAGATCAATTACGATTAAATATCCTATAATTACCTCCCTCCCCTACCATTGTAAGGGACATTAAGACTCAAAAGCACAATATTGTATTAAAACTATAGAAAATTCACTACTCATTGTGATTACTCTTTCGCTGTCGGTTTGCCCAGATAATAAAATAAGATTCTCCTCCTCTTGATTTTCTTTTTGGTTAAAAGCATATAATATATAATAACAGAAACTAGTTAGTGTCAGTTTTGTACACTACTAAAAAACCTAGCTAATTTTGTCCAGGAAAACTGACAGTGTAACGACCTGACCGGTCGTTTTGCTTTCTAGAACCATGTGCTCCTATATAAGACTTCCTGTATTTTCTTTTATTGATTGATTACTTGCAGGGATGTTTGGTTCGCGATTTTGAAGATTTTGGGTTGGAATGGGAACACTTAGTTCCTTAAGGCTGGCCTTAAAAGCCAAATTTGACTTCGATGAAACATTTTTGGTGAACGACCTCGTAATCAGGATTTGAAGGTTCCAACAGGTTCATATGATGATTTTGGACTTGGGCGTATGTTCGGAACGGGTTTTGGATGACTCGGGAGCGTTTCAGCACCAAATAGTGAAATACGATTCTTGAAGTTCTATAATTGAGGTTTGGAACATGTTTTGAGGTTATCGAGGTCCAAATAAAATTCTGAGACTGGGAATAGTTCCATAGTGTCATTATGACTTGCTCACAAAATTTGGTGTCGTTCCGAGTAGTATAAGTACGTTTTGGCGTGTTGGAAGTAAATTCAAGAACTTAAAGTTCATAAGTTGTTAGTTGGTTTTGGGGTACGATTCTTAGATTTAATGTCGTTTCGGACGTTCCGTAAGTTCAAGCGAGTCGAACGGGGCCTTGGAGGCCCCGGATGTCATTTGGACGTCGCGCGAGGCGAGTCCCACCTCAAAGTGAACTGTTGGTGCACCAGTTCTAGTGCGACCGCACCTGCAGTTGACCAGCCGTAGGTGCGAGACCACAGAAGTGGTCGAAACCTCACTGGTGTGATCCTTGAACAGATGCCTGAATCCGCAGATGTTGTTCCTCTTTCACACGTGCGAGCACCCTTTCGCATGTGCGATGCCTGCCAGCCTCCCTATTTTCTGTAGATGCGGACGATTGTTCGCAGAAGTGAGACCACATGTGCAGTCCACGTGCCGCAGGTGCAAAAATCGCTGAAGGCAGTGAGAGGAGTTTGTCAATTTTGACTCACTTCACTCAAGACTTGGGTGATTAGGGAGCTGCAAAAGGGATATTTTCACCTAGCTTTGTGGGGTAAGTAATTCCTACATCATGTGAGTTTAATACATAGTTTATGGGTAGATTTTAACATATTAATTAGTGAAAATTATAGGTTTGGATAAAAACCTAGGGTTTTGATAAAAATAAGATATAACCACAAAATTTGTGATGGCATCTAGTAAAAATCATATATTATTGATCCTTATGTTATGGGTAACAACTTTCTTCAAGAATTTTCGAAATCCGAGTATGTGGGCCCGGGGGAATTTTAGGAATCTTACAAATTGGCTTGGGTAATCACTTCAATGGTGGAATTATGAACTTTTGAGCATAGATTGACTAGTTTATGTTATGTTTGACTAGTTTCGAGTTGTTGGGTGTCACATTTGGAGGTTTGAGTGCACTCTTGAATCGGGAAGTAGGCTTGATACGAGGCAAGTCTCCTTTCTAACCTCGTAAGAGGGAACCTCCCCCCTAGGTGAAATAATTGATCATGTGAATAATTGTGGGGGACTACGTACGTACTAGGTGACGAGGGTCCGTGCGTAGTGACTATTCTTACGATGTCTGGGTAGTTTAGGCTTACACCATGCCTTGTGAACTTTGTTAATTGACTTATATGCGCTATCATCATCGAGTGAAAGTTTATATCAATATCTTAAGAATTTAAAGGTTTCAAGTTAATAGATGCATATATGGTTCGCATCGTTCGACCCTTCGGCAGTGCACATTTACTTTTCTGTTGGATCGGGTTGTACGTCCTCGGCATATTATGTGCATGCTAGTTGCTTGTTATTTTCCTGTGTTTGTTAAACAGCTATAAATGCCCAGAAGAATAAAGTAGTAATTTGTTGATAGGAATTGACACATAAAAATACCTGTGAAAAGATTAATCGTTTCTTGTTTTTATTGTTATTCAGCTTTGATACTCATGATTAGCCTTATATTTAGATAAATTGTTTTGGCCTAGTCAGTGTCAAGTCGACCTCTTGTTACTACTTCTTCGAGATTAGACTGGATACTTACTGGGTACATAATGTTTATGTACTCATGCTATGTTTCTGTACTTAATTGTACAGGTTCTGAGGCAGGGGCATCTAGTTATCAGCCCGAAGCACGTTCTTACTCCACGAGATCAGAGATTCCACGGTAAGCTCCTTCTCTTGATGCCGTTCAAAAGCATGTTGGAGTCTTTCCCTTTAGTTATTCTGTCTATATCCTTTCAGAAAGTAGGATAGATGTATTCTTTTGATTTCCTTCTACTAGATGCATGTATACTTGTGACACCAGTTCCTGGTACACACGTTGGTAGACTATTCTTTTGGACATGTAGCTATTTAAAACATAACTTTTGATCATCGCAATTAAATTTGCTTTGATACATGTTATTTTCTCTTGCTCGTGACAAGAACTCAAGTATTGTTAATAAAGTTTTATAAAATTAAATGGAACTCGCTAGACCAATTGTATTGGCTTGCCTAACATTGGTGTTGGGCGTCATCACGACTTAGATTAGAATTTGGGTCATGACAACTTGGTATCAGAGAACTAGGTTCACGTAGGTTTCACAAGTAACGGGCAAACCCAATAGAGTCTTCTGGATCAGCACAGAGACGTCTGTATTTATCTTCAGGGGGCTATAGGGTGTTAGGAAATCTCTCTTTATTCATCTTCGGTCATGCAGTTGATAGTATATTAAATCTCACTTTTCTATTCTCTCACAGATGGTAAGGACGCGCATGACTGGCGTTTCGAACCCCGAAGGAGCTGCTCCCCCTGTTGCTAGAGGCCGAGGTAGAGGCCGGGGGAGGGCATCAACCCGAGGTAGGAAACGAGGGCGTCCTAGAGCTTCCCCTGTTGCACCACCAGCAGAAGACCCTATCATTGAGGAGCAGGGAGAGGTGCCCGTAGCAGATCCTGTCCCGATGGATTTCATGATAGCGCCGGGCTTTCAGGATGTCATGGGCCGTGTGATGCGGTCCATGGACACTATGATCCAGGTTGGTTTATTTCCAGAGGACCCGGCCATATCTCAGGCGGGAGGGGGAGCACAGACCCCTACTACCCAAACCTCAGTACATGCGGCTTCGGTTTATCAGACTCTTAGTACCCTACCCGTGGGCGGAGCCCATCCAGTTACAGCAGTAGCACCCGAGCCCCGAACAGTTGCGGACGGCCATCCGCAGAAGTTATTGGATAGATGGACTAGACTTCACCCTCCTGTCTTTAGGGGAGAGCCACATGAGGATGCTTAGGATTTTATTTATAGGTGCAGGGACAAACTGCACAACATGAGGATACTTGAGTATCATAAGGTTGACTTCACCACTTTCTATCTAGAGGGCAGGGTCCGTAGATTGTGACAGTCTTATGTTCTTAGCAGGCCAGTGGATTCTCCTCCAATCACCTGGGAGAATTTCACTCAGTTATTCCTGGACAGTTATATCCCACCCTCTGTGAGAGAAGAGTTGCGGTACCAGTTCGAGCAGCTTGAGAAGGGTCAGATGTCAGTGACCGAATACGAGGCGAGGTTTTTTTAGTTATCTCGTCACACACTTATGATAATTCCTACCGATGCAGAAAGAGTGCGGAGATTTGTAGCGGAGTAGCATTTTGGTATTAGGGCCAACAGGGCCCGAGAGGTGGAGATAGGGACTACTTATCAACTAGTAGTGGAGATCGCCCGCAGGATTGAGGGCTATCGTCTGAGGGGTAGAGAGCAAGGGAAGCAAGATAAGAGAGCTCGGACTTCTGAAGACTTTAGGGGTTCTCCGGTTAGGGGCAGAGGTCAGTTTAGGAGGGGCTAGCCCAGAAGGCCCCCATATTCAGCACCACCACCACCTCCTCGAGGCGCTCCCGTGAGGCCTTATTTCAGTGCCATGCCTGAGAGTTCTTATCGTTCACCAGCTATTCAAGGTTCCTCCCGCGGGTATTCTGGTCATCAGGTTTTATCTAGCTCCTATTTCAGTACCATGCCAAAGAGTTCATACCATCCCCCAGCCATTCAGGGTTCCTCCGGTGGGTATTCCGGTCATCAGGACCAGTCTCTAAGGAAGCAGTCTATGGTGCCGAGAGGTTGTTACGAGTGTGGGGATCCAGGTCACATGAAGAGGTTTTTCCCTAGGCTTCGAGGCAAGGCAGTGTAGCAGGGCCATCAATTTATGATCTCAGCACCAGCATTCCGGCCAACGAGAGCTGGAGGACAGGTGGGGAGCGGTCGTCCTAGAGGTGGAGGCCAGACAGGGAGAGTTCAGCCAGTTGGCGGTCCATCCCGATTCTATGCTTTTCTGGCCAGACCAGATGCCGTTATCACAAGTATTATCTCCGTCTGTGGTATGGAGGCTTCAGTATTATTTGACCCAGGGTCTACCTATTCATATGTATCATCTCTATTTGCTCATTTCCTGGGTGTTCTCGTGAGTCTTTGGGTACTCCTATTTATGCGTCCACTCCTGTGGGCGATCGATCCTGTGTGGTCACATTCTGTGGGTTCGAGACTAGGGCGGACCTTTTGTTACTTGATATGATCGACTTTGAGGTCATCCTGGGGCATGGAATGGTTATCTCCCTATCACGCCATCTTAGATTGCCATGCCAAGACTGTTACATTAGCCATGCCTGAGTTGCCGAGATGGGAGTGGAAAGGTTTCTTAGTTAGTGCATCTAGTGGGGTTATTTCTTTTCTGAAAGCTCGACGTATGGTCAAGAAGGGTTTTTTGGCTTATCTCGCTTATGTGTGATACACCACTGCAGAGTCTCTGACGATCGAGTCAGTGCTTGTAGTCCAGGTTTTCACCAATGTGTTTCCTTCTAACCTCCTAGGCATGCCGCTAGAGCGTGATATTGATTTCTGTATTGACTTGGCTCAAGGCACCCAGCCTATATCCATTCCAGCGTACCGTATGGCTCCGAAGGAATTGAAAGACTTGAAAGAATAGCTCAAGGAGTTTCTAGCTATGGGGTTTATCAGACCGAGTGTATCGCCTTGGGGTGATCAGTGTTATTTGTGAAGAAGAAGGATGTGACTATGCGGATGTGTATTAACTGCCGCCAGTTGAACAAAGTCACCATCAAGAACAAGTACCCACTTTTGTGCATCGATGATTTGTTTGACTAGTTTCAGGGTGCTAGGGTGTTTTCTAAGTTCGACCTGAGATCGGGGTATCATCAATTGAGGATTCAGGACTCATATGTTCCGAAGACCGCCTTCCGTACTAGATATGGTCATTACGAGTTCCTGGTGATGTCTTTTGTCTTAACTAATGCCCCAGCAGCGTTCATGGATTTTATGAACAGGGTGTTCAGGCCTTATATTGATTCCTTTGTCATTGTCTTCATTGATGACATCTTGATCTACTCATGTAGCCTGGGAGACCACGAGCAGCATTTGAGAGTAGTGCTCCAGACTTTGCGGGAACAAAAGTTGTATGCTGAGTTCTCCAAGTGTGAGTTTTGTTTAGATTCTATAGCATTCTTGGGACATGTGGTGTCCGGAGAGGGTATCAAGGTGAATCTTAAGAAGATTGAGGCAGTTCAGAGTTGGCCACGCCCTACTTCAGCAACCGAGATCAGGCATTTCTTGGGATTGGAAGGTTATTATCATCGGTTTGTAAAGGAATTTTCATCCATTGCATCATCTCTGACTAGGTTGACCCAAAAGGGTGCCCTGTTCTGATGGTCTGACGAGTGCGAGGCGATCTTTCAGAAGCTCAAGACAATTTTGACCACAACACCAGTTCTACTGTTGCCTTCTGGTTCTGAGATGTATACAGTTTATTGTGACTCTTCACGCGTTGTCTTAGGATGTGTATTGATGCAGGAGGGATGAGTTATTGCATATGCTTCACGTCAGTTGAAGATTCATGAGAAGAACTCCCCCGTGCACGATTTGGAGTTTGCAGAGATTGTTCGTGCTCTTAAGATTTAGAGGCAATTCAAATGTACTAACATCCCTTTGACTCGGGGACTACATGATGCAGCTAATGATTTATAGGTTGATGGTACAGATCGCTAGGATTCTCGTACCAGCTATTCGTAGAGCCCTAGTTTTTCGGGGAATTATCATTAGTTTACTCTTTTTTAGTATTTACAGACAGTCAGTGTTCTCAGTACTTTATTAGAGGCTTCATAGACTAGAGTAATAGTTATACAAAGTCACATGTTTTTCATGTTAAGAAATGTTGGCTACAGATATGTTTCAGAATTATATTAGTGTTATTTATATCATTCAGACTTTCGGTATATCAATATGTGTTAGTTTATCCTCCGTAGTATGTTATGATTTCACATGTTGCTTCAGCAAGCCGGTTGGGTCGCTCGGTCATATGTAGTTAGGCACCAAGTTTCATGTTGCGTCGAGGCCCGGGTTCGGGGCGTGACAAGTTCTCAAGAATAACTACCCTCAAATACAAGTTTAGATATGTTACTTACCTCAAATCATGAATCAATAATTCAAAAATCCGTTCTCGCACAAATCGACCTCCGAACGACTTGAATTTAGTCATAATAACTTAAATATCATCAAAGAGTATTGTAGGAAACAATCCCAAACGAAAAAGCTTCATGTTTATAAAAATCAAAAAGTCTGCCTGAGCTCGTACCACGGAACCCTACAAAACTCATATATATAGAAGAAACATTCGAATACGGGTCCAACTATACCAATTTCATCTAATTCCAACTCTAAATCGGGGTTCAAATCCTCAAATTATAATTTGTTTTCTTAAAAACTTACTAAAATTCCCAATTACTTCACTTAGATGTATCAATTTATTACTGAAACAAGGAAGGAATCCTCGATAATGAACAAATCCGAGTAAAAAATACATACCCCAATTCAAATCGTAAAAATCCCCTCCAAGATCGCCCAAATATGAACTCTCTAAGTCAAAATATGACAAAATAACCAAAACCTTCAAAATAGAGTCCTTAA
Source organism: Nicotiana paniculata (assembly GCA_005239505.1). Lineage (NCBI taxonomy): Eukaryota > Viridiplantae > Streptophyta > Magnoliopsida > Solanales > Solanaceae > Nicotiana > Nicotiana paniculata. The sequence continues at coordinate 18,312 of ML329640.1, forward strand.
ATAAACTGCCCAGGCATATGCATAGCGATCGCATGACCATCATCGCGGTCTTGAAGAAAAAAATTTCCAGCTCCAAAAAATATCTTATGCGAACACTGCCCCAGGCTCGCGACCGCGACTCAGCAGATGCCAAGCCTCCGCGAACGCGGAACAACCCCTCGCCATCGTGTAGGATAAAACTTGACATGCCCCTACCAACCTTGCTTTCTACCTGAACGCGAGATCCTGTACGCAAACGCGAAGGCATTAGCTCCTCCTCCCCGAATGCGACACCTCCATCGCGAACGCGATGAGCCAAAATCACCTGCCCAAAAAGTACACATTGCGATTGTGACCTTTCTTCCACGATCACGATAAACACAGAACGCTAGAAGACAACTAATACAAAACAAGGGAAAATAGTCAAAATCACCCCGAAACACACCTGAGGCCCCTAGGACCCCGTTCGATCATACCTACCAATCCCAAAACGTAAAACTGACATTCTTGAGGCCTTACATCACATAAAACAGCACCAAAACCATGATCGCAACATGATATAAGCGTAAGGAACTAATGAACTTTCAACTTCCACAACTCATGTCGAACCATATCAAATCAACTCGGAATGACCTCAAATTTTTCATACACGTCCCAAGTGACACAACAGACCTATTCGAACTTCCAGAACTATAATTCTAACTCGATATCATCATTGTCAACTCCCGGCCAAACTTATGAACCTTCCAACTCTTCAATTTTCCAACTTTCGCCAAAAAGCACCAAACCAACCTACGAATCTCCAAATCCAAATTTGGACATATGCCTAAGTCAAAAATTACTATACGAAGCTATTGGAATCGTCAAAACATCTTTCGAAATTCTCTACACAAAAAGCAATCTTCGGTCAACTCTTACAATTTTAACTTCCAATATTGTGACTAAGTATCTCAATTTACTCCATAATCTTCCTGAAATTAAACCAACCACCTGCAAGTTATGTAACTACAAATACATATATATAAAGCATCAAATAGGGGAAAGGGGGCTAAAACACTCAAAACGACCGACTGAATCGTTATATTCATGCTGCTTTACTTCACCAGATTCGTAACACATGGAGTCCCCCTCCCTTCTTATCTATTACGTCTATATATTTCTTTCAAACAGACATATTTTTCATTTGACATTTTTTTTTATCCTTATTAGATGCTTGTGATTGTTGTAACACCGGATTTTAAGCATTGTAGACAATTGTAGTCGTTTTTATACCTTATATCAGATATTTGTATTCATGAAATTTGTTTTTAGACAATTTTCTCATTCATATTATATCATGATTTTATTAAAAATCTAAATAATATTCTTTAATTATTGTTGGTTCAATGTGAGCTTGCCTAGCGAACGAGTTAGCCATCTCACAACCTTTGATTAAATTTTGGATCGTGACATAATTTTAAACACTTATTGTAGATTTTCAAATAGATTGAACACCTGAGTTCATTGTAGAGATTCTGGAAAATCGATTAAGGGAAGTTGAGTTACTTAGAAAAAAAAGTGACTGATTATTCTTACGTGTAAATGTTTTGACGGTTTGTTTGAAAGCCATTGAGTGTTGAAATGCTTTGTATATATCATAATTTGATGATGCATATTATCTTACATAAATTGAACTTGCATGATAATTCAGCTAGCTCAAAATGTCAGAAGTAATTAAATTTCTAGCATGACTTAATTACTCATTTATTTTGAAATAGTTTACTAAGATTCATCTTAGATTATACATGTGACCACATACTAATTAGGAAAAATAGTCAAGATTATCAGGTGTTAGTGTCAGTGTGCCATTATGGCCAGAATTAGCAACCACACACTTGTAGGTGCTCCACATTCAGATTTATATAGTTGGGACAAGCAGCCAACCTCCCTGAGTCTAAGGCCACCAAGGCTAGAAAATAGAACAATTATCCTCACACTTGCAGATGCCATTATTTATTAAGATTTATAGGCTTGAGAATAGCAAACCTTCCCAAGTGTAAAAGTCGGTAGATCTGAAAAATGGGACAGATATCCTCGCACTTACATGTGTCATTATTTGTCAGACATGACTTTTAAAATAATAAAATTCAGCTAAATTCAGATTCAATGCAACTCTCATATTTCATGAGTTAGTTTTATGCGTAAAATACGAAGTCGCTAGTGATATTGTTTGTTTTGTTCCTAGGACCTCAGGGGTTTAAAACACATCACTATGGTTTAAGGCATGTTAACTTATATACCCAATATCCATTTTGTGTTTTTGTCGATGTAGGACTCAATCTAAAGTTTGGGGTGTTACATACACCCCCTCTTATGGACTCAACGTCCTCGCTGATGTTTTCTCCATCGTATGGGATTCACCTAGACTCTGCACTGAGGTTTTTCCCGCCTAACTGGGATTTGCCTAAAGTCAATTGAACTATAACCCACTATCGGCAAAGCTAACACAAGAGTGGCTTTAATACCATCTGTAACAACTCAGCCTGCTAGTGATACTATCCACTCTTGGCCTAGGCCCTCACGGGTTTAAAATGTGTTACTAGGGTCTAAGGCTTGTTAACTTATATATCCAGCATCCCTCTTGTGTTTTGCCGATGTGGGACTCTGTTTAAAGTCTAGGGTATTACATTATGTTTCAGCTTTCTTTAGTTTTAAATTCAATTTTCAAAATCAGTTTCAGCTTTGATTATTCAATATTTATTATGTGAATTGCTTGCTCAACATATTGTATTTTATTATATTTGTATATAGCCCAAACTAGTCTTGTCTCTCCGCCTAGGAGGTTATCAACAAAATTACTAGGTATCCTTGAAGGTACTTAGCCGTTATGGCATGTCGTGTCGTGTGGCAGACATTGAGTGTGCAGGTGACGAAGCACGTGACTAGAGGCAGACGTTCCAGACTCAGTTAACAGACTCCGTTGGTTTAATCCTAGCGGTAGCGAACCTTTTCAAATTTTCACTACCCCCAAATTCTATCTCAAAATTCCGTATTTTGGGTGTTAATAATTATGTAGATTCTTGAAATAATACCATAAATCAGTAAAATTCACTTACCCTAAAGTGTTGTAGGAAATATTTCCAAACAAAATCACCCATCTCTCAGTCTAGGGCTCAAAATATCAGAGAATGAATCAAAATCCCGAAATAACATCTTAAATACATTGCCCAGCAATATCTTAAGCAAACGCGGCCACCGCTTGGCGTTTGTGAGGCACAAACCAAAGCTACTAACCAAATGAACTTCGTGATCGTGGACTCAATCACGTGATCGCGATATCTAATAGCCTCCCTCCTTCGTGAACGCGATCTACACCTTGCGAACATGAAGGAAAAAATATCCATGCCAGCTCTAACTCTACGCAAACGTGACATCCACTCACGAACACGACAGCCACTCGCGAATGTGATTCACCTGCAACAAAAATTACACTAAACCCATTCTTCTCTACGAACGTGGGGAGAAACAGACCCAGCACCAAATCTACTCTTTGTGAATGCATTGCTCTGACCGCGAACACGAAGCACACTGACACCTGCTAAAAACCAGAAACTCCAATCACCAAAACAGTCTGAAACCACCCTGAATTATACCGGGTACCCCGTCCAACCGTACCAACAAGTCCAAATACATCATCCAAATTTATCCAAAAGCTCGAAACATCATAAATAACATCAAAACCAAGAATTGAAGATAAAAACCATTCTCTTAACTTTCAAACGTCGTCAAACGCGTTCGAATACTCTTAGACATTCTGGATCACAACCAAACTTTGCACACATCTTCCAACAACCTAAATGAACCTATCCAAGGTCCAAAGCCACAACCCAAGTCTGATAACACCAAAGTCAACTTCCGGTCAAACTTATGAACTCTTCAATTTTTTAAATTGCAACCTTTCGATAACTAGAGCCAAAACTTTCTAAGAACATCCAACTTCAGATATGAACATATTAATAAGTCTAAAATAACCACATGAACTCATTGAAACCATCAAATTCTGATTCTGAGATCCTTTATACAAAAGTCAAACATTGGTCAAGTCTTCCAACTTAAAGCTTCCAAATTGAGAATCATTCTATCAAATCAATCTTGAACCCTATGAACATCAAAACCAACCATATACACAAGTCATAATACATCATGTGAAGCTACTCAAGGTCTCAAATCTCCAAACAAAATGCTAAAGCTCAAAACAAACAGTCGGGTCGTTACATTCTCCCCCACTTAAACATATGTTCGTCCTTGAACGTGCTAAGAGTCATTCCAAAACTGTAAAATAATTGCATAAGCTCATCATACACAAACCTATGGGTGATATAATTCCACCTCAAATCATAAAAGTCCATTAGCACAAACCAACTGATGATTCTTTTTTCAACCTTAGCTTAGAATCTTTAGAACCAAATTTTGACTTCCAAAACTCCCTCTGAGATCTGATTCTTACATACATACATTGAATGAATCTCAACAAGACGTATCAATACATAGGTATACTCCAAATATATAACCACACGATGTAATCTATCGCTTATATGCCCATATAAATATCTTCTAACCATAATAGTTGGTCATTACCAAACCCAGTAGCTATAATAAACCTTATGTCAAATGGAACCTTGTTCCAAACTTTGCAGCATTGTTAATAATGAAAGATGCTTGTATAAAATAGAGCCTAGAACTGCATACAACGCAATGCATGTACCAAGCAAGCAATAACTCAAATGTAGCCAATGATGGAAAGAGAACCAAATGAGAGAACTATCTAACAAGCCTGACCAATACAATCATAGAAGCATAATGCTATGAATATGTCCCACAAAGTAGAAATAAAATACACAGAGTAAGCACCAGAAATCGTATCCAAACATAACAACGGTGTAGTGTGCAATCGATCCAATATCATATTGATCCACGTGACAATAATCATTGAGCCAGAATCCTCATGCTCACCAAACACATGTGTATCAACAACCAGTACAAATTGTGCATAAACATAACTGTGAACAACTATTTTTTGACCACACCGAAATTCTATACTTTTTTGCTATAAATATTAA
>ML329641.1:0-46785 GCA_005239505.1 Nicotiana paniculata
TTCAAGTTGTGTTTTGGGGTCTATTTATATGTTTAGGACAAACCCTAAACATGTAGGATACTTTTATTCCAACCGGGAAACACTTAAACTCTTTAAAACTCGGAATTGACCAGACTTCGGGACCCAGGCGTTTGGGCTCAAACGACCCCTTAAAGCCAGGGCAGGCCTGGCGTTAGGGCCCAAACGCCCCCCTAACGCCAAGGTCAGCCTGGCTTTAGGGGCCAAACGCCCCACTAACGCCAGGGACAGCCTGGCTTTAGGGGCCAAACGCCCGGCTAACGCACGAGTGTTTCCTTTTTGACTCTTAAGCATATTTTTGATGTATTTGCATCTATTTAGCTCGGTTTCCATCTCCAATGCACCTACACATGAAATAAACTCCATTATGCACATATAAAGTGTATTTTTATCATTAACACACATAAAATGTAAGGCATATACCATGTTAAATCATAAATTCTAGCCACGCATCATGGTGCATAGTGTGATCTCAGCATGGGTGCATGATCATATTCGGTACAGTGGGTTGAGATTGTTACAATGTTCGTACGTTGGAATCAAGTCTCGTGTAGAATTCCGGATGTCAAAATTTAGTTCTAAGGCTTGTTATCTAAGGTAATAGGGTGTATCTTCAGCCTAGCTCGAACTAATGTGCTCACGTGGGTTGTGGTGGCACGGGCAGGTGCACGAGGTGTCAAACAATGATTTTGGTCAACTCCGGAATGGTTCTTGGCAAGTTCGAGAATGAAGGTATGTTTAAGTGGGGGAGAATGTAATGACCCGATCAATTATTTTGTGCTCTAGCACGTCGTTCGGTGGTTTGAGGCCTCGAGTAGCTTCACTTCATGTTTTATGACCTGTAAATTTGGTCGGAATTTAATTTTGGGAAGTTCAAAGTCGATTCGCAAGGAAATTTTTATTTCGGAAGCTTTAATTAAATTGGAAAAATTGACTAGGATCTGACTTTTGAGAAAAACGGCTTCGGAATCGGGATTTGAAGGTTCCAATAGGTTCGTATGATGATTTTGGACTTGAGCGTATGTTCGGGTTGAGTATCGGGTGATCCGGGAGCGATTCAACGCTTATTGTGGAATGTTGGCATTTTGAAGGTTTTAGAATTTTCTAAAATATGGTTTGAAGCGGATTTTGGTGTTATTGATGTCCGTTTGGGATTGCTAGCCTTGTAATAAGTTTGTATCATGATTTGTGACTTGTGCTTAACGTTAGGTGTCATTTCTAAATGTTTAAGTATGAATCGTACGCATTCGTCGAAGTTGGATTGTTTGAAAGTTAAAAGAAAGATTTTGATCATCGATTCGTAGTGTGGACGTTGTATGGTGTAATTTGAGGCCTCGAGCAGGTTCATGTCATGCTTTGGGACTTGTTGGCGTGATAGGACCGGGTCCCGAGGGCCTCCGATGAGTTCCGGGGTGGTTTTGGATCATTTCCCCATGTTTTGCTACTATTGGTCTTCTGGTGTGCTTCGCAATCGCGATGATTGTTGCGCAACTGCAACGAAGGAAATAGAAGGGGCCAGTAGATTTTCTTACGCAAATGCAAAGATGGGGATGCGATCACGTAGGTTGTCCTGGCAGTGCTTCGCGAATGCGGAGGTCCAACCGCGATCGCGATGAGGAAAATAGAGGAAACGGGCAGGAGGTCTTTGGCCTACGCGAACGCAACTTGGGGATCGTGAACGTGGAAGGTCGGGTAGTGATGCATTGCGAATGCGACCTCCAGAACGCGAACGTGGAGAAGGTTTTTGGGGCAATGGTTTTTTTTTCCTTCACGACCTTGAGGCGTTTTCCACGATCGCGAAGAAGGGATTTGCTGGGCAGTGAGCTTTTATTTCAGGATTAGCCCATTTCTCTCATTTTTTCATTTGGTTGGTCTATTTTTGGAGCTCTTGGAGAGAAGATTTTCATCATCTATGTCAAGGCAAGTAATTCTCACCTATTGTTAGTTAACTACATGGATTCTACAATGATTTAAACATGAAAATTGGTAGAATGAGATTTTGAAAGAAACCTAGAATTTGGTATTTTTTGGATTTTGACCACGAAATTGGGAATAAATTATATATTTGAGTTATTGATGTTATTGCTAACATTTATCTTTAAAAAATTTCGGAATCCGGGCATGCGGGCCCGAGGGCTGACTTTATTGGGTTTTTGAGCGGAGTTGGGAAGTGTTATAAGCTAATTAATTATGATGTTGGAGTATATTTTTATTGGTTTTCATGACTGTTTGACTAGTTTCGGATCGATGGGCATTGGTTTGAGGTGCTAGAGAGGCGTTGGAGTCGGTTATGGAACTTCAGAGCGATATAAGTCTCCTATCTAACCTTGTGAGGGAAAATTTACCCCGTAGATGTTATATTCGTATGTGCTACATGTTGCGGGAGCTACACACGTATAAGGTGATGAGTGTTCGTTCGTATGCTAGGATTTCTGATTATGTCTGGGTAGACTTAGACTCACGTCATGTTTAAAGTGTACTATTTGAGTCCTTCTTTCATGTTTATATGCTTTAATTTACATTTATCATGAGGCTAGATTCGCGTAGAGTATTGTACTCGCTTTTTAGATATTCGACGAGCTACTTGGTTAGCCGTAGAAATTGTACTTCCCTTGCGGATTTCTCCCGTGTTGTGTGTATTCGTCAAAATTTTTTCTTAAAATTCATAACTCACACGTATATTCGTGAGTGGGGTCAAGAACCCGTTAAAGCTTCTTATTCTAATAGGATCGGAGCGTTCGCCTCGACAGTATCATGTACCACACTCTTATGGCATCATGTCATTCGCCTCGACAGTGTTATATTTTTATGGGGTCGGGTCGTTCGCCTCGGCAGGATTATGTACCACACTCTTATGGGATCGGGCCGTTAAACTCTTATGGGATCGGGCCGTACGCTTCGAAATTTCTATAAAACACTCCTATGGATTCGGCCCGTTCACCTCGGCAACTTCATGAAATACTCTTATGGGATCAGGTCGTTCGCCTTGGTAGAATCGTGCGTAATATTTGATAAGAAGCTGCTGTATCCGTGAGTTTTCCTGGTTTGAGTTGTGACAACCTATCTGGTGGGGACCATATATGTACACTCCGGTTGAGGAGGTAACCGGTATTTGAGAACTTGTGTTTACTGTTCAGAGGAGGATCGTACCACGTACCTATTATTTGTTTACACTGTTTATTTACCATGCATCATACTTGTTTACCTCCTACTGTACTTGATTTATTCGACCACTAGTAAGTATTGATGTCGACCCTTCATCACTACTTCTCTGGGGTTATGCTAGATACTTACTGGGTATGCATTGATTTACGTACTCATGCTACACTTTTGCACTTATTGTGCAGGTATATATGTTTGGTGGTCTTTTGGACGCAAAGACGCATTTATTGCGGGGACTTCATGTTGAGCCGCATCACATGTTACGATACACAACATACAGAGTTTCCATCATAATTATTTACATTATCCTGTTTATCTTGTATTCCAGACAGATGTTGTATTATTATTGTACTTCCTAGTAGATTCTCGTGCACTTGTGACTTTCGGGTTTTGGAGGTTCCTACTGGATGTTCATTATTGTAGTCCACGTTATTACTATCATTTCACTTTATAATTTATTTATATTGAGAATTTGATAAAGAAAAGCACAGGTTTTGTATGAGTCCAAATTTTATTCTAATTATGTTTATAAGATTCATGATTTCAAAATAATAAAAATGGATAGTTAAGTTGATAGTTCACTGTTGTCTTGCCTAATGGCGACGTTAGGCGCCATCACGATTTATAGTGAATTTTGGGTTGTGACAATTTTTTTTTGTTTTCACATGTATTTGTGTATTATAAAGGTTAGTTTTTGTGGTAGATCCCCGTATTTTTTGAATTTTTGTTGGTTGAATACAACCAAATTAAATACAGTAAATTGAATACAATGTAAAAGCGGATACAAATGAATATAACCGAAAATCAATGTCTTTGTGATTTTTGTTGTGTGAATACAGACGAATTGAATACAGTGAAATTGAATACAATGCAAAATAGTTAAGAATGAAATATAGCCGAAATGAATACAGTGTATACAACTGAGTTGAATACAACGACATACATCCGATGACAAGCAATTAGTAACTACGGAATGTAATTAACTAAATTATACCTACACCAGGAATAAGCCCCTAAACAATAGTGTGTGTGTGTGTGTGTGTGTGTGTGTGTGTATTATTGCTGGGCGTAACCCTTTCCAAAATGTTATTCGCCTTTTTTATCCTTAAAAACTAGATTTCACATTGAAAAAAATTATCATTTATTTATTTTCCTAATTTTTAGAATTGTAAAATTAACTAAAATTTTACTTATTAAATCTTTTCTTAATGATCATAATATTTACGAATTTAAAATCAATTAAATTATATTACCTTATATAAATTTTTTTCTTACTTAAATTATGTAACACAATTATAATTCCTTATGTTATTCCTAATGTTTAAGGCAATTAAATTAAATAATTTTTTTATTAATTTCCTTCTAGCTATATCGGACTTTAAATTAATAAGATTATTATTATTATTAGCATAAAGAAAGATATGATAGCGCTTCCTCCCGAATGGGATCCTACGCGGTGCGAATTCGGATATAGTCGGGCTCTAATGCGGGTACCGAACACCGGGTGGGAAACCAAAAAAAAAAATTCTAAAATTTCACGGTCAAGAGAAGAAAATTTTTCGCAAAGTTCTAAAAGGAAAAAAAAAATGCCGTGTGTTTTCTTTCTTTCTCTATTTTGTCTAAAACAAAAATACTATTAGAAAGTACGAAACCAAAGGTTGGTTTTTACGAAAATAAACAAAACGTTCTCATTAGATTTTATCTGGGGATGCCAATGGTTCTCTATAACGCAATTGAACTGATTGAATTGAACCTTTCAAACCGATTACTAGGTTTCTTAATAAGATCATAGGTTCGATATAAATCTATGATTGTACTTTTTAATTTTTAAATAAAATTAAAAAATATCTAACTGAACCGTATCAAATAAATTTATATGGATATATTTTATATATTAAGTTTAAAATAACAAAGCATTAATGTAATACTAATATAACTACAATTAATTTATCTAATATTTTAAATTTGAAAATTAATTAATATATTGATCATTAAACATTTCCTTATTTGAACTAGATAAGAACTGCTAATATTTAAGAATTTAAAATCGGATAAGTTTTATTTACAATAATTTTTTCCTAATACTTAGAATTTAAAATTAGCTAAGATTTTATAGACAATTTATAATGGAATGTAATTGAAGATTCCATTTCAGGAAAAAAATTATTTATTAAATAAATCTCAAAATAAAGAGATATATACTAATTTAAATTAAAAAAATATGCACTTAATTTTGGACATGCTTGATTTTGAATATTAACCATATAACTAACTTTGATAATCTGTGATAGTAATCGTTTGGATCATTTTTTGTTGAACTTATTCTTCAAAAATGTTAAGATATAATATTTCAAAGTTAAAATTTAGTAGTTTCTTTGAAATTTGGATTTAAAGTTGTCTTATGAGTGCTACATTGTATTTTACTATCTCGTGCTAATCCTTTGAAAGCTTATATCTAAATTTTTAGTTATAAAACATGAAATTTACAAAGTATACAATAAATACTCATAGGGACTTAACTTTTTTTCATAATTTTTAGCAAAATACATAAGTTACCCCTAAACTATGAACGAAGTCCCTGTTACACACTTTTTGCAGACGAAAATCACTTTACACATTCAATCTTTCTAGATTGCACCTAAGACACACCACTTTTTAGGGGCTTTTGCATTCGTACCCACTTTTTGTGCCACGTTTTAACTTATACCCGCTTTGTAAAAAAAATTACATCTGTACCCGCTTTTGCGCATAACTTCAGCATACGAGACTGAAGTAGCAAAGACAATCACGCAAAACTTCAGCATTCTAGTAGACGGGCCNATGAAGTTCCCCAGTTACACTAGGGAACTTCAGCTCTAGAGCTGAAGTTTTTTGTCTTTGTAAATGCTGAAGTTCCCCAGTTATAAAGACAAAAACTTCAGCATACGGTCTGAAGTTCCCCCAGTTACACTGGGGAACTTCAGCTCTAGAGCTAAAGTTTTGTCTTTTGTAAATGGGGAACTTCATGCTGAAGTTCCCCTAGTAGTTTCCCCAGCTACACTGGGGAACTTCAGCTCTAGAGCTAAAGTTTTGTCTTTTGTAAATGGGGAACTTCATGCTGAAGTTCCCCTAGTAGTTTCCCCAGCTACACTGGGGAACTTCAGCTCTAGAGCTAAAGTTTTGTCTTTTGTAAATGGGGAACTTCATGCTGAAGTTCCCCTAGTAGTTTCCCCAGCTACACTGGGGAACTTCAGCTCTAGAGCTAAAGTTTTGTCTTTTGTAAATGGGGAACTTCAGCATACAGGCTGAAGTTATAAAGACAACAACTTCAGCATACGATGCTGAAGTTCCCCATTTACAAAGACAAAAACTTCAGTATACGGGGCTGAAGTTCCCCAGTTTACAAAGACAAAACTTCAGCTCTAGAGCTAAAGTTTTGTCTTTTGTAAATGGGGAACTTCAGCATACGGGGCTGAAGTTCCCAAGTTATAAAGACAACAACTTCAGCATACGGGGTTGAAGTTCCCTAGTTTACAAAGACAAAACTTCAGCTCTAGAGCTAGAGCTGAAGTTTTGTCTTTGTAAACTGGGGAACTTCAGCCCCGTATGCTGAAGTTGTTGTCTTTATAACTTGGGTACTTCAGAGCTGAAGTTCGTATTGTCTTTGTAATTGGGGAACTTCAGCCCCGTATGCTGAAGTTGTTGTCTTTATAACTTGGGTACTTCAGAGCTGAAGTTCGTATTGTCTTTGTAATTGGGGAACTTCAGCCCCGTATGCTGAAGTTTTTTCTTTATAACTGGCGAACTTCAGCTTAACTGGTGAACTTCAGCTCAACGAGAGAAATGAGAGCTGAAGTTATTTAAAAAGTGGGTACAAGTTAATATTTTTAAACAAACATGTATAAGTTAAACGGAGGCGACCAAATAGAATGTGCCGTGTAATTTTTACCACTTTTCACAACTGGCATGTTTTATACCTAAAAGAGGGCGAGTGTATGTAAAATTTTTGGGTCTAAACCATTATTAAATGCCACATATCCAGCATTTTATATTTTTTAAATTTATTATAGTCATATCTTTTTCTTTTTATTTCTAATTATTATATCTACAAATAATTTGAACCCTCTTCCACAACCTACCACCCCAATCAAAATCAGAAGGTCAGGTGCAACATCTTGGTTAGTGAACCTTGAAGAAATTAAAATTTTGCTGTAAAAGAGACGCATCGATAGCTCTGTACTCTCTGTGTTCTGTGAAGGAGAACAAAGAAGGAGCAGTACAAGCTGGGTTGACGAAACTTTGGTGGAACTAATGGCGGATTTCAGTTCAAATGTATGAATAAATCGGCGTTCATGGTGAGAGAATTGATATCAGTAACAAAGGCAGGGCGACGCTGGTGGACGAATGTAGAAGTGCGGTGCTGGTGGAGATCGTGGAGGTTGAGACACAACACTGAAATCCGTCAATTACCGGAATACCATCTGACTAAACTATAGTGATTTGCCGGAATATCTTTTTAATTTGGAGAAGAAATTAAAACATGAAACTTGTCTATTTCATCTGCTACCTAATTGTCTTGCCTATTCTCAATTGCAATTACAAATCAGGAGGAAACAAATCATTCCTTTTATTTGAAGAAAACCCATCTCGAAATCTTCCCCAATTTTAGCTTTTGCGTCTTCTTGTATGTCGTTTCCGCCTGCTGAACTAGAGATGGGTTGGGGGAGTTGCTTTTATTTGTTTGGTGTTTTATGAAAGAACTAATTAATTAGGACGTAAATTAATTATTATTTTTGGCCATAACGTGTCATGACCTTATTGGTACGTGATATCACGTATATCTTTAAAAAGTGGTGTATATTGGGTTCATTTTAAAAAATATTGAGTGTGTAAGATAATTTTTGTCCCTCAAAAGTGTGTAACATGGATTTGGTCCATAGTTCAAGCATTAACTTATGTATTTTGCATAATTTTTATTTTATAACTCAAACATAATTTTCATTAAAATATTACTTTTTGAGATGGGTACACCTATAATGCGTGTATCCTATATATATATATACAAATTATATCCCGTTTTCTATTTTTCGTTCTTCTTTTTTCCAACCAACTCTGATCAAGTGAACGATAAATTTCATGAGATGATTTGAATTTGGACTCATTATTTATGATATGAAGGCATCGCTTTTGAGTAGTGGTAGCAGAATAAATTAAAAAAAACTTATGTACACATATATTTTATTAAAAAATAGGTTAGATAATTTTTTTTTAAAGATAGGCCAAAGTATGGATAAGATTCTTATTATTTATTAAAAAATAAATAATTAATGGATAATTAATGATTTTAATTTTTATATGTGTAAATATTAAAATTGAGAGTTCCTGAGGTTTAAAAGATAAAATACTCTCAAAGTGATCTTATTTCAGAAGCCATGAACAATATTAATATATATAGTTTTTATCTATTATTAAATACAAGTCATGTCGAATATTAGAAAAAAGAACTTTTGAAATTCTTTTGCATAGATGATGAAGATGTTTCTGTAAGAAAAGAGAAGTCCTTTTGCCGAGCGTGTCATTGAGGAAAAAAAGTATACTCGCTTCACTAACGAAAAACTCACAAATTACAACTAGCTATTTTTCGCCATAAATTATCCAAACAATAGAAATTTCCAGAAAAGAACAAAAAACAAAAATTATGTAATCCATCCCATAAACAACGTGGGTCCAGCATAACAAAAACAAGAGTGATCCGGTGACACGTATAAACCACCCAAATTTGTGTAATATAATTTATTTTCCTTGTTTTTGCAATTTGACACCAGATTTTTGGGTAATAACGAAAAAAATACCTACCACTGGCCACCAGAACAGAGCATATACTCTCCTTTTTTTTGGTTCAGCCGGCCATTAGCTCGCTCTGAATTCATGATTTGATTTTTCTCAAGTCTCAGAAATGGTGTGTTCAGGTAGGATACTGTGTTTATCTTGCTCAACGACGCCGTTTTGTCCTTCTACTTCCAGATATCTCCATAGAAGGAACCTTGGAAATAATAATAATAATAATACTAATAATATTAAATGGCGATCCATGGCCTCCGATGCTGATGCTTCTGCATTTACTACTTCTTTTGATTCTGAATCCTCCGATAAAACTGCGCCCGGGTAAGTCATCTTCTAATTTCAGGCATCAATCTTATTGTTTGAGTATTTTGATGTTTTGAAGGGACTTATGAGTAACTATTAGAAAGTTATTAAGGAAGACAATTGATCGTTTTGGGATTTATTTTGACAGGTTTTGTATAATAGAAGGGCCAGAGACAGTAGAGGACTTTGCCAAAATGGAGTTGCAAGAAATTCGAGATAATATTAGAAGTCGGAGAAACAAGATTTTTTTGCATATGGAGGAGGTCTGTTTTTCTCCCTCTGTTATTTATTTATTCATTTTAATGTTTCAAATTATAGTTCTATATTAGAAGCTATAGTCTATAGAACATAACAAACATTTTCTATGATAATTATTCTCTTTGGATGACTGTGGTGTTCAAGTCAGCTTGCGCTCCTTTTGTATCATAATTATTGATCGGACGTAATTTATATTATTGACTGGAGAAATAGAAGGTCAATCATAACATTTATAATTCACGTAAAAGGCAGCCCGGAGCAGTAAGCTATCGCTATGAGCAGGGTCTAGAGAAGGGCCCGACCATAATTGTACGCAGCCTAACCCTGCATTTCTGCATCTCTATTATTATTGACATAATAGAAAGAAAATAATCCTATAGACATCCGGTGTTTGCATAAAACTGATGAATGGAAGACGTGTTTATAATATAAAACTTTTATCACTTAACTATGAGTAAGGTTAAATTGCTTGATTAGGTACCACTATTTTTCTAATAAGAAATATGATGATGCGGGATACATGTCAGTGCATGACAGTTATGACCTTGGGAAATTGACATGTATAGCAGAGAAGCTGGTTTGTTGATTAACTCTCATTTTCACTTTTGCCTAAAACATTAGAGTGTCTTCTCATTAACATTTGCTGATATCAAATACAATATGCCTTTGAATGTTGTCCTCATTATTTCTTGTTATAGTTGAGATACATAGGGGTTTGATTGCTATAGTTGCATAATAAGATGTTCATATTCTTCCAGTGTCAAATTTTTATTCCTCATATCTTCAAACTTGAGCAGGTACGGCGGCTAAGAATACAACAAAGGCTAAAAAGTGCTGAGCTTGGGATACTAACGGATGAACAAGAAAATGAGCTTCCTAATTTCCCATCATTTATTCCCTTTTTGCCTCCCCTTGTAAGTACTCTTAGCTGTTGCAGAATGTTTTATGCAGTTGGGTTAGACTCTTATAATAACCTAAAGTTCCAGTTCTCATAAAGTAAGGAGATCCTTTCCTTTTCTCTTGCATTGAAGGCTATGCAGTATTTTGAATGACATTTTTATGTTTTTTTTGCAGACATCGGCAAATCTTAAGCAATATTATGCTACCTGTTTCTCACTCATTGCCGGAATTATGCTTTTTGGTGGACTTCTAGCGCCTACTGTAAGTTTTTCTTTTAATGTTTATATGTTTCTTATTATTGTTATCATTTAGCCAATTGACTTTAGGTGAAACTGTGATTAATTTCTGAGAAATCCTCAGATGCTAACAATCAGTTCAAACTCCTATATATGCCTTGTGAGGCCTACTATTCTTACCATCTAAAGCCTCCTCATTTATTGCTATAGTTGGAGCTGAAATTGGGATTAGGAGGCACATCATATGCTGATTTCATCCAAAGCATGCATCTACCAATGCAACTGAGGTACGTTCATGATATAGTAAATTTTTATTCTATAAGGTAAAGTACTTTATTGATGATTAGTACCAAGAAGGTACTTCAAAGGTACAAAGATAGCAGCGAGTTCATTGCTATAGTTGCAGCATTTTAGACTCCAAAAACTCCAAGAGAAGAGTTTGATTTTCGAGTAGACTACTCCCTTCACCATAAATATAGCATATGTGAACTTCTATATTTTACAAAAGATAAATCTAATTTCTTTCCTTCAAAGCGTCTATTATTTCTATCCAACCATAGTGTCCAGATGATACATATTGGGGCAGTCTTCCAAGTCCTTCTTCCTCTTTTCAATCCTGTCCTTTTCAGTAAGATAATAGGCTCACGTCCTTGGGCATCACCCAACTGACTCCAAAAATGCTAATCATACATGACTATATCGGCCCGGAGAATTTACAGTGAAGTAGAAGATGCTTGTTTGCCTCCAATGAGGCTTCACATAAAAGCATCTACTGCAGAGAAATAGGCCTTTTTTTTTTTGAAGAGCAGCTTGAGTTAGACAAGCCTCTTTTGCAGCTAATTCATCCAAAACAGGCTGCTTTAGGGGGTGCACTTGTTCTTCAAAGCGTTTTCCAAAGCCATTGAATTCCCAGTCCTCGCCTTGCTGCTGCAGAAGGGTGTAGTAGCTCTTTGTTACCATTCTCAGAAAAAAGGGGTGTAGTAACTCTTCATTGTGAAGTATTCATTCTTGTTAGCTAGCCAAACTTGTGAGTCCTTTCTGTTAACATCAAGGGAAATCGGTTGCAGACAATGAAAAAGAGAGTAATTTCACCTAGCTCCCGGTCATTAGAAGAGAATATCTTCTGAATTGTATCAGCCATCATGTGTCTGTAAAGTAATCAGTCACCATGACTTCTTTGTTCAAGCACATATTCAATAAGGTGGGAAAGATATTCATCAGTCTTCCATTGTCATGCCATTTATCAGTCCAAAATGTAATGCTACTCCCATTTCCTAGCTTAAGTGTGGCATTCTTTTGAAAGTCCAACCATAGAGTCCACTTGATGCATATTGAGGCAGTCTTCCAAGTCTTCTTCTTCCTCTTTTTAATTCCCTGTCCTTCCAGCAAGATAATATGCTTTTCCTATTTAATGTGTGTTTGCTTTGCAATGAAGTATATTCACTTCGCTGACACCACCAGCGATGGCTTCATAACACTTAGGTTCACCAAAATAAAAGGTCCAAACCCATAGGTAAAAAAATTATGTTCTCACTGCTGGTAATCCCTATAGGTGTCTGTTGTTGAATTTAGGTCACTGAAGTTAAAAGTCATGTAATATAGGATGATAAAAGGACAGTTTAAAAGGTACTTATATTTGTGCAAAACCATGTCATAGTATTCCACTATTCCTGTTGGTTTAGCATATTAGCCAAGGTACCTACTTTATACGCACAACTATAAATTGCTAGAATTCTTGAACCTTTTTTTTTGGACAAATTTGCCGCCTTTTTCACAACCACAGTTACACTACAGAGAGTTTTTTCTTTTAGTAATGAGTTGTAATAGTGAGCCGAGCGCATATCGAAAAAAGCCTCTATACCTTCTCATGGTGGGGGTAAGGTTTGCGTACACACTGCCCTCCCAGACCTCACTTGTGGGACTACACTAGGTTTATTGTTGTTGTTGTTGTAATGAGTTGTAATAGTGCGTAGAAACACTAATGATATATGAAGATAATATCTTTGATAGAAATTGTGTGCTTGTTGAGTTTTTCCTAAAATAACTTTCAATGAAGAACCGGAAGAGGCAGTTTTTTATTGGAAATTTTTCCTCCACTCTAAAAGAAAAACTCAAAAAGTCTTCAAAAAATAAAGCTACACAAACATTGAAAAACTCATATTATCTCAAAAAGAAGTCAGAAGTTCTCTATGAACTCTTCTTCCATATAAGTCGCCTATGCAAAGAAACAAAAAAATTAAACATGAGTTGCATCCTTCAAAAATCATTCTCCAATACAGGAGACAAATAGGAAGTGGATCAAGTAATTATGCAATATCTGCAGCTTCTTCTTCCTTTTTGCTTCTACTGTTTGGTGAGGGAGGACATATGTAAGATATTAAGATCAGCAGTTCTGGGAGCAAAGCAAATTCTGGACTGAAGTTCAGTGATCCATTATTAACATTATTAGAGAATAGTACTACTAAGAGAAACTACAATAAGAAACCTTGTACGAGTCATTGCTCACTAGCTTTATAATTTATGTTGGATACATGTGGAACGTGATGACACTCGCTAATCATTTTGAAATAGAAAGTGATATTAAGTAAATTAACTCATCATTTTTAAGTACTACTATCGAAATTTCAGTTTATTGGGTTATATATCATATACTTGGAAGTTCTAATTCTTTGATAGGGTAATGCAATGTGGGTCTATCTGTTTGCAACAACTTCATAATTACTTTAATGTGCGTTGCAGTCAGGTTGATCCAATTGTGGCATCATTCTCTGGGGGTGCGGTTGGGGTGATCTCTGCATTGATGGTTGTTGAAATCAATAATGTGAAACAGCAGGAGCATAAGAGATGCAAGTACTGTCTTGGAACTGGTATGTAATCGGTTAATAATTCGAAACTTAAAAGTCTAATTACTTTGGAAATTGGTTCAACCTATTAGAAGTAGTTCTACAACATTTTGAGGAGATCACGATGCTGTCATACTCAAGTCCTTTGCTCCTGGTGACTTATTTTTTTTCTTTTTAAATACTTCTTTTTCAAGTTATATGTAATTGAGTTCTTCAAACAGTTCAGCATCACAGAAAGTGCTCCGACTTTCTTGCTACCATTTATCGCTTAGGGAAAATGCAAAGTTAGGGTTTCTGGAAGTAACTTTGTTTTAACTCTTTGGATTCTGGAAGGAATTTCTTTTTTGCTTTTTGAATGGAATAACACTAAATTGAAGTACAGCGCATTCAACTGGCAAGCAATTAGAATGCAGGTGATTCTTATGATTATTGCTTCTACTGGAAAATGCATATGCAGGATACCTTGCTTGTGCTCGATGTTCTAGCACTGGAGCTCTTGTTCTTATCGAGCCTGTTTCAACATTTAATGGCGCGGACAAGCCTCTGTCACCACCTAATACAGAAAGGTGTCCCAACTGTTCAGGCGCAGGAAAGGTAAGTGTAACACAACATTTCGAATTTATTGGCTCCAAATTATCCACGCTCTGCAGTAATAAAATCAATTAGACTGGGTAAACTGCACTTCTCTACTTTCCTGCCCAATTCTCAAGTGACTTGGTCCTCCAATTCAAATATGATAAGGATATCTTTGCAGAATGTCATAAAATTTTAAATATTGTGATCCAGGAGGGGAAGGGGTAGTGGGACAGTTCTAAACAATTGACATCACTGTCAGGTTAGATTATAAATTGACCTTGGTTAAGGTCTGGCTTCTTTTCCTCTTTCATCAGCGCTCAAGTTTTTATGCCTTGAAAATGGAAATAAAACATCTACATTTGCCACTTAATACCATAACCGTTCTTGATTGGCCCTTCATGGACAATGGAAACATCACTTTTCGACTAACTAGCCAATGTTATCATGTAGATTGCAACAGTTAACCGTTTTTTTGTTTTGCTGGATGTATCATTCTTTAGATTTTCAGCTCTAGTAACGAGTTTATCGAGTTACATGAAATTAAAATGAGCTACTATTTTTGGCAGGTCATGTGCCCAACGTGTCTTTGTACTGGGATGGCTATGGCAAGCGAACATGATCCACGTATTGATCCCTTCGATTAAATAGCAGATAAATTTCCTTGCTGAAACTTTTGGCATTGAAGATGTAAAGTTTAGATGAAGCATCATCGCTAAATGAACTACACCTATTTAAAAAGAGTCAGTTTAGACTAGTTTGAAAAAATCCTGGTTCTCACAAGGACGAATAATGCTGAAGCTCTAAATACATGATTTGCTTTTTATGTCAAGTCTAGTCACCATCTCCTCTGATCTGGAGTTTGTAAATTTATATATACAAGTATCTTCCAGATCTTAAAAAGCAACCTGGAATAAATAGAAAAACCGCCCCGCCTAACCAGTAAAACTCTAACAAGGCTCTAAAAACTTCAAGATCACAGCACTACAATAACCCGTAGGCACAGAACCTCGATTCCCTGGTATGAGTGCTAACTGAGGATGGTGCTACCGATGCTGACACTGCCGTAGTCTCTCGGGAATTAAAGGAATTTTCTCTTCACGTCTCAGTCTCTTCTACAGCGATTTATATTCCTCAATCAGTCGGGACGCATGGAGACGGGATGTAGGAACCATAGTGCATCCTAGACTCTGAAGATATGCGATCTGCCACAAGGGAACAAAGCAACTGAGTGAGCTTACCCTGAGCTCCGAGAATATGTCCTTAGTTACAGGCAGTATTACTGTGTGCCTGTGTACTGTCTATAGTTACAACTCGTGGCCGTTATAAAATCTGAAGCAGCAGATTATAGCGTGATTGTGAAGTTTCACCAAGTATTTAAACTATATGATCAAATCGAAACAATTGAAATCCAGCCCTCAAGTCTTACCTATTATAAATTCGTAGAGAGTCCAAAGGGATGGTTTGTATGACTAAGATATAAGATGATTATATAGAACTAAGGCGAATAAGTACTTTCAACAGTCCAAATTCGCCCACTAGGTGTGAAGAGAACATACAGCACTGCTTACAGATCTTCAGATTAAGTTCATCTGTGGTTAAAAAGTTTATTTTTCCAGTAAATGCAAAGAGTAGAACACAGAACAAGAAGGGAACAACAATTTATGCTTACCTGTTTGGGAGTTGGTTCTGATGAACCCATTGCACTTTCAATCCGTAGTTTCTGAAAGTACTCCTACAACAGAAAAGGTCCAATTAACAAGTAAAGAAGAACAATAATCTTTGGGAAACAGGACGAATTGCATACTAAACTTCCTTCTTTTTTCACTGCTGAGCTTTCTTAGATGCTATCTCAGTCTCCTACAAATAACTTCATATGTGAAAGTGTACAAAGAATAGGGAAAGGCTCATAAACAGGAAAAAGGAAAGGGATGAATTGTCAGATTGCGTCATCCATCCGCATTGTGCTTATGAATCAGAACAACTCTCGAACTTAACTACTATTTCATATGCCTGAAGCACTATAATAGCAGAATGACCATAATCTAAGAGGTAATGTGCAAATATGTCCGCCACAAATTTCCAGCTCCCCAGCATGGCCTTTCACTTGTTCATTCTATTTGATACTTGTATGAGAACTAAAAGGATATTGGGTTTAGGATGATACCTGTTTCTCTCTCATCAAGTAAGCACGCTTCTCAGCAGGAATTTTCTCCCAGTTCAACACCTAACCGAACAACAAATATTTGATCATTATGAATAGTAATTGTTGTGGTTCTTTAAAATAAATTTATGATTAAAGTACTTAAAAACTACGGATAGAGATGCTAACTTACAGATTCAGCATAATGTAGAGCTTCCTCACAAGTTAATGAGGACTTTAAGGCACGTAAAACATCCTGGAAAATCATCAAAAGACATGTCAGGCCTACTTCACTTCCTGAAGTTCTATCCTTAGCCTAACTAACAAGTCAGTTTTAGCTTCTTCCTTTTCTGCACCAATAGTACTTGATCGAAGAACAAGTATGTATGAGTAATGGGACTAGTGCAGCTGTGCTTTCGTCTAGGATGGTCGTTTTAGGCGTGGAATGTGATGATAGAACCCTTAAGGTGGCAGATACTTAAGTTTCACTGACGAAGCTGTTTTGTTTTAAGGTGGCAGATATTCTTTTTCATATGTTTATTGATTTTTTCTGAAGATAGAGATTCGATAAGAGGAGAAATGGAGAGTTCGGTACCAAAGGAAACAGAAAGCATCGTGCTTCTGGGGACTGGAGGTACCAGTTTTCTTTATCCTTCCAAAGGCCCACTCCCAGCCCCAGCGACAAGAGACTAGTAGATGGCAAAGGATGGAGGAAGGAAGGAGGCACAAGGTGGCTACTGATGTCGAAGACGGGAAGAATTTGGTGGACAAGGAGTGCAACCAGTGGTGGGATTCCTAAAACGAGAAATAGACCATGGCTTTGGTTACCTAGTTTTATTTTGGCATTTAGGTCATTTTGGTGTTGGCACCGAATATAAACTTTGGGCAAGGGCATGTGCTGCCCAAAAATAAAAACAAAAAATATTAGGGAATGAATTACCATAATGTTTAGAGTCATGTAATTAATTTATCAGAACTAATGCATTCAAATTGAGATGAAGAAATGGGAGAAAACCAGGGCCAAGACCTTGTGAGTGCTCTTCTTGACTCTAAGGCGCTCATCAATGACAAAACCTACCTGAAGATACCAAAAACCAGCTACGTTAAGATACAACCTTTTGTTACAGAACAAACAGTTTTTAAAACTTCAATCTGGCATGATTCTCGCCAATTGTCAATATCCAGAAGCAGGTTTTTGCCTGTTTTGACTAAAGGATACATTGGATACATGAAGTTAAACGTTAATTGCTTCGCTTAACTAAGAAATATAACCCAATCGTAAAGAAAATGAAACAGATGAACAAACTTTTACCTTCTTAAGCAACCTCTGTGATTCCTGGAATGCAGGCTTTTTGGCCCATTGATGGAACAAATGAGATACGACTGCTCGGTCCTCCGCATTAAATCTGGGTAGATCAGTTCAGAAAGTTAATCAAAGTTACGCTCGAAGGATGGAACAGGAGTATCTTATATCTCTTTGTCCAATCATAAGTGTCCTAATTTCGGTATTAAGACAAAATAATTCCATGATATATTTCTCTCCTTTTATGATGATCCGGGCCCACTTGTGCCCAGCTCGATATTCCATCGAGTACCTTCTACCTCCCATCAACACATGTAGAGTGTACCAAGTATGAGTAGCTCTGTCCACCAAGGTTTAGGCAGATGGGAAGAAATCACCTAGTATTTTTGCTTCTACCGGGATTTGTAATTCCATGTTATCAAACTCATGTCACCTTTTACATAAATAAGCTATTGAAAATATTGCAGGCTCTATTTGTTAATAAATACATATTGTAGGCTCTATTTTACTAACCAAGAAGTACGACCAAAGTTATAATGAGCTGATATGTAACCTCGAACACGCGTTTATTTAAATAAAAAACAGAGGTTGAGCCCACTGTCAAACTGATTTATTAAATGAGTCAAGCTTGTGAAAGATTGACTTCACTTGTTTACTGTTCACAAAAGCTCAGGTAACTGGGATTTTTTATAAGAAATTCCCATTTGCCATGTATTTAGCATGTAATGTTAGTCTTGCTTCCATTCAAAATTTTCTTTATTGGCTCATTAACTTGAGAATAAGAAAACTCTACATCAACCAACTACACAAACGGGCCTGAGTTCGAGCTAGTAGAAACTTGCCTGAGCGAAGTCGCCTCGTTAAAGCTCATTCCAATTCAGCTCGTTTACAGATCTATGTATGATAATCAATTTGGGAAATGGGAACTAAACTAATATTTATTCTACCCAGCAAAGTAATTAAATGATGAAAACCTTTTCAGGAAGCTTTTGGAATTGTACATCACCATAGTGTCAATTGACTCTTTGGACATTCCGTCAACCGGATCAATGAGAGGATCATCTAGCGTTATTTTATGATCAACCAATTCCACCTTTTCAGCTGAACCACTCTGAGGAGTTTCCTCCTGGAGCTTTAGGTGATTGATCAGCTCTTCCTATTAGAAAAGACTGTTAGCAAGAAGGTATTTGTTTGACCAGAAAAAACATGAAATGCTATACAATGACAGGTGATCTACTTTACTCATAAGAAAATTGGCAAAAGTAAGGTAGTGATTGAAAAACCATTCCCTCCAGATGTCTTTATTTACTGTCTGTTTAGATATCAAATAGTAAACAAGTGAAACAAACAAAAACATCTCTAAATAGGTGACACAAATGGTAAGTTGCAATCTCTGCAGAAAGTCAAGGGTCATCTTGCCCCCCAAAATAATATAGTGGATTGGATAAGTCACCATAGACTAGGTGGCGTTCGTTTTGAAGTTTCAAAAACTGAGTCTCCAAACTCAATTTTGAGTTTTTGGAGAAATTGAGTTGTGTTTGCCAAAGAAGTACCGACATTTTTTGAAGATCTCCAAACTCAGCTTTTCAACTCTTGTAAGAACTCAAAAATCTAGTTTTTGAGGTTTAAAGATTAAAAAAACTGAGTTTGACAATCTTCAGAAATACTTTAATTATTTCAGAAAAATAACTCCAACAACCAATTTTTGGAAAAACTCAAGCAAACTCAATTTTGAAAACCTCAAACAAATGCCCGCATAAAAGGTTTCATGAGCATTGAGGCAACTTATTTTAGTCAATAATAATCTTATGTGGATGCTTATTTATCAATAAAGAACTTAATCAGACTACAAAATGTCGTCGAAAAGAATAGGATCTTTTTCAGATTCCAGCACATACAAAATTATCTAAATAAAGCAATTTAATTTAAGAAGTGTTTTACTTCAATCTTTTGGGATAACAGCCAAAACAATGAGTCTATTAACTTGCAAATTAGAAGCTTATGTGGATTAATTAAGAGTTGATTCATTAATGTCACTTCCTGGGATGTTTAATAGGCACATAGAAAATAATTGAGCTGGAGTTTGAAAAAATGGTATTTGAAGCAGTGTTCTAAAAGGCGTGGGCGTAAGGCGAGGCGTTTTACATATGCCTCAGCGAGGCGTAAGTCCCGAGGCACGGGGCGTAAGCCCTATAGGTATTTATATTTTAATATTTTATAAAATAATATAATTATAGTAAATATTTATAAACAACTAAAATTGCATAAAAATTGAAGAAAACTATAAATATGTGAAATATACATATATACATACATATATATATATATATATATACATACATATATATATATATATATATGTGTGTGTGTGTGTGTGTGTGTGCGCGAGCGCGCGCTCTCTCTCCATCCCCACAAAAAACTAGTCAAAACAATCTATTATACGCTACTTACAAGTACAAGTAACTTGAGTCAAAAAGAATAAAGTATACAAAAAGGATGACTAACCTGCAATTTGAACTTTGAACTTGCTGCTATAAAGGAGAATGAAATTCTCTTTCTATTTGTAGAAAAAATTGAATATTTGTTGCTTTTGGGAGATATTAGCAGACTAGCGGACAAGATAAATAATTGGAAAAGAACATGAATTAGGGCTTCAATCAACAAAAAAAGGTCTTGACTTTTAAATTTGATACATTTCAGTTCCTTTTTAAAACTTTTGAGTAAATACCAAGCCGATTTTTGAGAATTTGGGTTTTATACGAAGGACTTATTCAACAAATTTTGTTTTAATTTGAAAAAGTCTCTAGGGCTTACGCCTCACTAAAAAAATGCTACTCAAAACGCTCTGAATTGCTGGGCGTACGCCTCTTGAGACTTTCGCCCCGCACCATTGCCCCGGGGCATTTTTGGTGCGCCTCGCCCCAGGGCTCGTCCCGAAAATGCCTTTTAAGACACTGATTTGAAATTGAAGTTGAATTTGAAAAAGAGTTTGTGGTTTCATTTGTGTCTAGACATGAACTTCACTTGGAAAATTGAAGAGTGAAAACCAGTATTTCACGTTAAATACACCTTGAAACTAGTTTCAGTATCAATAACTTGTTAAGTAGTTAGTCGTGTATAGTGTCCCACATCGGGAAGTAGATACCTATTATTATGTAATCATTGTATATAAATAGGGTTATACAACACTTTATTAAGCAATAATATTTTCTATAATATTTTCTCCCGTGCTTTCTCACATGGTATCAGAGCAATCATGAGATATTTATCGTTGTGCATAATTTCAGCAACTCCGGGAAGAAAAAAATAAAAGAAAAAAAAATTGCCTTTTTGCCGGCAAAACAGCACTGTCCACAGGAAAAAGTCCATATCTGCCGGTGTTGTGCAATGATCAAGATGGTATTACTAATCTGAAGCAGCATATTTTTCAGCACTTCCAGACTAAGGATCTGGGCAGATTAAGTATTTTCTAGGTATTGAGGTCGCTTAGTCTAGCTCAGGTATTGTTATTTCACAGCGGAAGTATGCCTCAAACATTCTTGAGGAGACTGGAATGATGGGCTGCTGACTTATTGACACTCCTATGGATCCGAATGCTAGCTTATGCCTGGACAGGGGGAGCCTCTAGAGATCCAACGAGATATAGGAGGCTGGTTGGCAAATTGAATTACCTCACAATGGCTAGACCTAACATTTCTTTTCCGGTGAGTGTTGTAAGTCAGTTTATGGATTCTCCCTGTGATAGTCGTCAATGGGATGCAGTTGTTCGCATTCTTCGGTATATAGAGTCAGCTCCAGGCAAAGGGTTACTATTCGAGGATCGAGGCCACGAGCAGATTGGTGGGTACACAGATGCTGATTGGACAGGATCACCTTCTGATAGACGCTCTACGTCTGGATATTGTGTTCTAGTAGGAGGTAATTTGGTCTCTTGGAAGAGCAAGAAACAAAATGCAGTTGCTCGATCTAGCGCCGAAGCCGAATATCGGGCCATGGGTATAGCAACGTGTGAGCTAGTTTGGGTCAAGCAGTTGCTCAAGGAGTTGAAGTTCGGAGAAATCAGCAAGATGGAACTGGTGTGTGATAATCAAGCTGCTCTTTATATTGTATTGTTGCAAATTTTGTAAAGTCAGAATGATCAGCTAGCCAATATTTTCACTAAGTCTCTTACTGGTTCTCGTATTAGTTACATTTGTAACAAGCTCGGTACATATGATTTATATGCACCGGCTTGAGGGAGAGTGTTAAGTAGTTAGTTATGTATAGTGTCCCATATCGGGAAGTATATACCTATTGTTATGTAATCACTGTATATAAATAGGGTTGTATAACACTTTAATTAAGCAATAATATTTTCTCCCGTGCTTTCTCACATAACTGAAGTTCAGTATTTTCAAATACTCATGGCCAAACTGATATGCAAATATAAAAGACAAGCCCCCTA
This sequence comes from Nicotiana paniculata, assembly GCA_005239505.1. Classification (NCBI taxonomy): domain Eukaryota; kingdom Viridiplantae; phylum Streptophyta; class Magnoliopsida; order Solanales; family Solanaceae; genus Nicotiana; species Nicotiana paniculata. Next base: position 22,007 of record ML329641.1, read on the forward strand.
ACCATTCCTCTATTCCTGCCTTAAAGCAAGGGAATCTGCTCTAACCCACCACCCTGGTAGTAATTGCCAGATTTGGAGTTACTAATCCTTGTAATACAAATTCTTCCCTCGAATGTTGGCTACGAAATACGCGAACTGAACTGTCAAGGCTTTCAAACCAATACTGAGAAAGCTCAATCAATAAAGAGCGGTATTTCAAAATACTGAAATAGTATTTATGCCCAAACAGGCGTTTTTCAAATATCTACTTCAAAATTCTTTCATGATCCACAACTTGCAATGCTATCGATGTATTTTGCTACCAAGTTATGTCTCATATTTACAGAGAGTAACAGTAAGATAACGTGCAATCGTGCTCTAATACAAAACTCTCATATTTTCTGTGTAAAATCATTGGCTAAAAAAAAATTCATGGAATGAGTTAGAACTAGTGTTTTTAAAAGGCACGGGCGCGAGGCGTGGCGAGGCGTTTTACCTGATACGGGGCTAGGCACAAGCCTCGAGGCGCCGGGCGTAAGCCCCCTGGATCTTCAATTGTTAATATTTTATAAAATAAGATAATAAACTAAATATTAAGAGAAGGTAAAATTATATAATTTCAAGAAAATATAAAGTAAGTGGAAATGTATATAGAACTGCTTCATCTTAAAATGCTTAATCAGAAGCTGTAGTTGACCAAAAAACTAATAAGAATTGCTTCATCTAAAAAACTAACCATACTTTGAAAAAATTGAGTAGAAATTTATAAACTAACTTGAAAGAGCAAAAGAACTTGAAAAGAAAGAAAAGCGAAGAAGGAAACTATAATCAAAATCGTCAAACAAGAGGAAGTGATGAAGGGTGATGTTTTTTTGCTTTGTAGTTTGCAAATTGATCATTTTTTCCCTTACCCGTAATAACATTTAGGGCTAAGTCTTTTGATTTTTAAATCTTTTAATTTTTTAGAATTTAATAACAAGCTGACTTTTGTGTTTTCCGCTCTGGTGCGTTTTTACTACGCCCAGCCTCGGGCCTCACTCCGGAAACGCCTTTTAAAACACTTGTTAGACCAATAGGATGGAGACCTTCAAATCATTTCGTAGATTTGGAGGAATTACATTTTGAAGAGTCATGTAAACTGTAGAAATATGCTCTTGAAGGTAGACTCACAGGTCATAAGAAACAGTTAGTGGAGGAAATTTGTCTGACCTATTCAACTTACTAATTTACCAAAAAGCTTGTTTCTTCAACCTTCAGTTATCCTTTTCGTTCACAGATACCAAGAATTCTTAAGGCTTGTAGGCAGTGAAATAGCAGGGCAAGAAGTGAATACATCCGCTTGTTTTGACAGTTTCAGTACAAAGAAATCTCATCCTCAACCTAACAATATTAGGCAACTTAACCAAACAGCTTTACATAACGATTCCTCACCCTGGGTAACATGGCTATTTTCTCATTAACAAAATCTTAAATAACTTACAAGAAATGGAACAAACAACTAGCACTAGAGCACCAAGCAAGTCAGAGAGCCCGATGGATTGAGAAAAGTTGCAGAGTGTTCGGCCACAAACAACATTTATAACAGAGATATTTTAACTGAGACACATCTTACCTGTATCTCTTGAAGACGACGAGGAATTTCTCTCAGAAAACGTGAAGGTTGAAGAACCTGAAAGCAAGTGTGTCTAGACTTGAGAAAGAAACGATAAAGACATGTATCAACCAGAGCAAGCTGTTCATCAAACCTGCCAATTTGAATCCATAATTACATACAAAATGAAAAGCTTTTTCCGTGCACGAGTCATTGCCACATATAGTAAGCGTCTCTCCTCCTGAAGTTGCAGAGCAAAAAAAACTCTGTTAGAAGTGGATAAAAGGATATCTTTATTATAGAAGGGAAAATTAATCTAATGGTTCAAATTTCAAAAACATAAATACCTCAATTGAGTTACTCCTTTCATTTGTGATGCCATTAAATTCGTGTAACAAGGGAATCTCTGACTCATTTGCCTGACCAATCGATGCAACCATTAGCTCCAGATTATACCTTTCCCGTTCCAGATAATAATGGTGTTATAGAGAATAAGAGATCTCCTATGAATAAAAGGGTGGGAAGGGGGGAGGGGGGTCCACTATCCCTCTCCTTGCTCGTCCAATTAATGCAATGTAACATTTGATATATGTGGAATATTAAAAAAAAACTGAAACCATGGTTCTCATATCATACCTTCACTATGAAAACTGTATCCCACTCTAAGCCTTTTGACTATAAAATCAAAAGGAAGAAATTAAAAAAGAAATCCAATTAATTCAAAATAAGGAAATTGTAAAGAAGTACCAGGAAGCAAAGTGAAAGAACACATCGCTAGAGGATTCAGAAACCTGATGAATTGTTGTGAGTGTAACAGAGTCTTTGTTATCATGTCTCCTTGTACGAAAATTTTCATTCTCCCGTTCAGATATATGATCGATAAAAGCTTTCAGTATGTTGGCGCAACCTTGTCCTTCTGTTTTGCACTCACTTTCTCCTTTTATGGGGTTGTTGTAACTTTTTAGAAAATCAGACACATCATCCAATAGATATTGAAGAACCTGCAGCATTAAACAAACAGCTTCAAATGTATATGCTTATTTCACTTGCTGCAACATTTTTTTTACAGAGGGGAAAATTAATTAAAAGAATCAAACAGAAAAGAAGAGAGAACCTGTTCATCCAGTAGAAGTCATGCATTGACAATGAAGGGACTAAAAAGAACAAGACCACAAAGGAACATATTACACTTACAGATCTAACATCATGATCTTCATTAAGCAACTTCCCTCCATCATTATCATGAACTGCCCGTTGTTCAAGAAGGTACTTCTACAGAATAGAAGTCACATGTGAAGAGATTAAGGTGCTTATAGTATAAAAGCTGTAATCTGAAAAGAAACTTTCATTAGCTTGAAAGAAATAAAATGGACAGAAGCTGCAAGTACCGGTATGATGTGAGATTGTCATAGAGATTTTAAACTCCTAATAATATACACCGTCCTTTTCTATTTATGTGGCGTAGTTTGACTAGGCACGGAGTTTAAGAAAGAACGGAAGACTTTTGAGACTTGTGGTCTTAAACATGCCACAACATTTGTATGGTTATAAAAGCTTGTTATTAAGAGTAAAATGAGAAGTTTAAGTTAAATTATTTGCAAATTTAGAAAGCTGTATTCTTTTTGGAACGGACTAAAAAGGAAATGCTGCCACATAAACGGAACGAAGGGAGTATATCTTTCTTTTTCTCCATACAAATATAACAGTTTAGAGTTTGTGCATTTACAAATACAAGGACCAACCTGGGGTATCATATTAACCACTGAAGTAATGACAGCTGAAATTGACTCTTCCTGCAAGTATAACAAGTAATATTACCCAAAAATTAGGTCTGGCCAAACCGCATATGGCCCTTAAAGTATGAGATATTTCGCTACACACACAGATATATTATCATTTACATCCAATACTTTGTCCAAGAAAGTTTATCTCTAGTACTGAGCAAAAGCTCAGCACCAAATTGCACAAATGAAACACTATCATGTAAACTCACATCAGCTCCATCATTAAATAATAAATCAATGCCTTTGAAAATGCCTTTTCAATTGTCCAGACGGATAATCAATTTTGGCAATCCAGCACACATGATAATTCAGACAGAATTACGTAAAGCTTCACATGATTTACGCCTACATAGAACAGAATTATCCATAAGATGCAAAGTTTTACCCTGATGACGAGTTTCGAGATCATGTCTATCATGAGCAACACTCTCCGTCCTTGGGTGAGTTGACTCCTGCAAATCAACAGACACAAATTAAGAATCTCATTTGAGACTAAATACAGTCAGAGACTAATTCACAGTGTAAAGATATGGCACTTGATCAACCCCAAAAACTAGCTCATGAGGAGAGGATTGCCCAAGTCCATATAAGGAGAGCACCAGTCCATTCCCCAACCAATGTGGGACTCTAACCCACTCTAAAACCTCCTCGTACACCCAGACTACCAACTGGAGTATGGACAATATATCACAGGGGCCCAAAAGGGAATGGTATGATTCTGACACCATGTAAATTTATGGCACTTGGGCCTAACTCAACCCCAAAAGCTAGCTCATGAGGGGAGGATTGCCCAAGTCCATATAAGGAGAGTACCAGTCCATTCCCCAACCAATGTGGGACTCAAACCCACTCTAACACACAGTAAATACAAATGAAATGAGCAACTAGGTTTTCAGGGCTAGTTGCTTGTGCTGAATTCAATATCAGGACATATCCGAGAACCAAAAGCTTTTTCTTTGTTTCCAGAACACAAGAAAAAGAAACAGAATAAGTGTAGGATATGAAGCAGAATACAAAAATCCAGATAGAATCTGAGACCACATAGATAGATACATAATATTGTCTGATGAAGTAGTCGAAAAAATGTACTGCCCAGGTCATAACTATTACAGCTAATAAGATATTAAATTTATCATTGCCGCTTTACAGTTTACAGCAATGAGTTTAGAACAAACCTCTTGAATGTCCCAGATACTTTAGCACTAAATATGTCTCGTGCTGCTGAAATGAAACTACTTTTCCTTACGGTAGAAACTTTATCAATGTGTTCAATTACCTAGGAGAGAAAATGTCAAAAGAAGCTTTAATAAATAGACATTGAACAGCCATAGTGCCCTACAAGTGAAGCAAAATAGATAGGATGGACAACCTTCTTTTTTTCCTCTTTTTCTGAAGGCAGTAGGGCCTTGAATACTCTTCGAAAAGAACCATCATCAGAACCAGGCAAAGTTGTTCTAAGCATAGAAATGATGGCCCTGACCACCTATGCATGAAAATACGGGGTGAATGACTATTTAAAATTAAAAGCATATGCACCTATCCAGCAGTGATGGAAGGTGAAAGATACCTTTTTCCTATAGAAGGCCACACCATGAACATTAAATTGGATTTTTCTATTACGAAATGCCGCCTGAAAGATTTTTCCTGACACCTGTTGTACAACTTGAAGCCATAGAGGCAGAAATTAATCAGCCAAAAACCCGCAAAATTTTTTTAAACAAGTTTACTTTATTGAAAGGCCAAGCTTGACCTGCCTCCGGAATAGAACTGCTATGTCGCCGAAAGAGGACTTGTCAGTTGTGCTATTAGAAGTAATTTCTAATATTTTATCAACAATAAACGAACATTGTGCATCTTCATTGCAGCATTCTTTGATAGTTATCTGCGACGTATCATATGTATAAAAGATACTCCAATAGAAGATGTTTATCTTTTTAAACATGCTAAAATGATTTACCTTAGACCCAACAGGATTATCAGTAAGAACACGCTTTGATTGGCACCTTTTCGAATTATTTTGTATGAGACATGATGCAGCTTCAACAATGCAACGTGTGGACCGGTAATTTTTACTTAGTCTGACCTGAATAGAGATTGATATACATAACAAGGAGACTATCAGAACCGTGTTTGAAGTTTTATATAGAGAAAAGGCCTAAAAAGACAAACTGTAAAAAGTTTGCCAAACCTCTTTGTGCAAAGGAAAATCTTTCCGAAATGAATCAAATCCAGAGGCATCAGCACCACTAAAACCAAAAATGGACTGCAAAATGATACTGAAAACTCTGAGCAGCGAGGTACTCGAAAGGGAAAAGAAGTGAAGAACTTGTCACAGCAAGCTGATACGAAAGTGTTTAACTGGGTAAAGTAAGAAAAGACTAGCTTCACCTGATCTTCGTCACCAACAATAGTTATGCGTTTATGCGATGCAAGGGTATGCAAAAGTCCATATTGCATGGAACTTGTGTCTTGAAACTCATCAATCACTATTGCTTTCCATAAATCCTGGCACTCTTCAAAAACTTCATTTGAACAAAACCAAAATCAAACAGATTCAGACAACTGGGATATCACAATGCACTAGGTTTCAGTCTATTATGAAACGCTTATGTCAACCTTCTGGAAAATCAGTCAAGAGCTTGACAGAACAACTGATCAAGTCATGGTAATCCAAAGCATTGCATGATTTTAATATATCGTTGTAGTTTTGAAGAACTGCAGCCTGATTAATATTCCAAGATCAGAATAAGGAAACATGAATGATAAAATACCAAAAAGCCCTGATTATCGGCTTACTCCAGTTTCATTGCCAATTTTGTAGTAGTCTTCAGGCATCCGTCCTGCAGCCTTAGCCTGTATTTCAGTGAAAGTGATGTAAGTGCTAGTATAATAACCATTAAGTATGCGACAATACTGTCCTAATGGAAAATGAACGGAAAAGCAATATAGAGGAGAGAGTTTCAGTTTTGACACATAACAGTTATTTATTAATATGCCAAGACGAAGAAGTTAAAATATATGGTATTAATATGGTTTACACATATTCAGATAGTCCACTTATATGTTATAGACAGAAACTTGATCCTTTCCAACTTAGCATATCCAAATGTTGTCACTCTTACACAGAAGAGTCAGCAGACACTGCATTCTCTAATGGAAAGAATGGCTACTCTTCACGTACTCGGCATAAGTGTGAAACATTAAAGGATTGTTCAATTGACAACTCAGATAAAACTAGTCAAAGTTGTGTTATATGAAGTTGACTAATGTAAACTTTAAAAAAAAGCAACATTTGATGCTCAAACATAATTGGAACACTATCTTTAATCCAGAAACTACTTACTTGAGTAACAACTTTTAACCATTTCTTTGATTTCTCCTTAAAATGCTGAGGAGAATTCATGTCATTAAGCTGGCGAAGCTCGTCACAAGGTTCCTTTTTCTTATCATCCAGTAAGCGAACTGCTTCAATGACAGCTCTTCTCTGCTGCCCATGTCCATATATGAGAAACTCAGGTGTTCGGCCTAACCTATTAATAAATTAACGTGTCTATTTAGACAATTTATCACCATAAGAAACTGATACATTCCAATGAACCACCTTCTACGTTACAGATACAGATAGGTATGACGGTGAAGGAGAAATTGGATAAAGTGCATGAGTTGTGGAGGGGGNATCTTTTTAACTTCTAAATATATATTCTGATACCTATTAAGAGAGAGAGAGAGCTTCCAACCAATACTTTAAAAGGCTAAGATGAAAGCCCTCGTATGCTTTGAGCAAAAGTTTAAGCTTTTTGAACTTTCATCTTTTTAACTTCTAAATATTACATTATTATATCTATTAAGGGGGAGAGAAAGAGAGAGAGAAAGAGAGAGAGAGAGAGAGAGAGAGAGAGAGAGATCTAACATTGAGGTGATATTGAAATTAATTGAGACTTAAAAACTCCATGTCCTTGATAATTAACTTAGATCCCAATCTTCCAATCCAATTAGCAGGAATACAGTCTGATTTGAGTATATAGCGCTATTTGGCCATTTAAATCAGTTAGCCTATTAACATCTGAAAAAATACAAGAAATCCTGAACCTAAGATCTTTTCACATGCTCTCCCTTTCTCTCTAGTCTCCCCTTTCAGCCACCATATGGGGCTTCTGTTCGTTATTGCTATTGCTACTAATCGTTCCAACCATTATTTTTCCATCACAAGGAAGAGGGATAACACTAGACATCAATGTTTTTATCATGAAATATTAAAAATAAGTATAAAGTTAACTCCAATTCTTCTCCTTCTCTCCTAAGAGAAACCTCAAGGAAAGCAGACTTCCAATAAAGCACACGCCTTAGATACAAAATGAGTTGAACGCGTGCCACAAACCTATGGTGGACCCCTCATCCACAAAGGCACACACATTTTTGACTAAAGCCTTTCCTTGGACGCATCAGAGAAATTTCTCTTTGCCTTGCTCGCGCACCTTGAAACACCTTTAAGAACATTCTTTTAACAGCAACGACAAATGCTAATTTCATGAAAAAACTGCCCAAAGTGGCCATCAATCCCAACATAAACTTTTCTACCATAATAGCATTGCACTATTAGCAGTAATTAGCAACATAAGCATGATATTAGGCAAACCAACATTTTGCTTCAGCAAATATCATGATTAGGGTCGTGTGAAAATTTTGGGTAATACACATAACTATGGAAACTAGATTCTTACGCCAACTGGAACAACTTGAAAGTCTAATCAATTGTTCAAAATGAAGCAGGGCTAAAATGATTTGACCCAGTGATATTAGCATACTAGTCCGTTGAGTGGCAACTATAGTATACCAGGTAAAAATTGATATTACTAAATAACAAGGCACATCTTACTGCAGGACAACCACTCCGGAACCATGCAAAAGAAAAAAGCCATAGATCATTCTGCACTAGTATATCATATCAATAAAGAAACATGGATTACGGAATTCACTAGCAATAACTTGATTTTAGCATATGATAAACTGACTCGACAATGGTCATAGCCCACATTACCCTGTACTTTCCTGTTTATTAGGATATAACTCAATCAATTAACGATAATAAGTCTAAAACAGTGGCAGTAATTGTGTTTCAGAAAGTTCAAATATGGAACTCTCCAGTTAGATTTTCTATTCTGCCATATTTTCAAAAATGTTAAGCAAGAGATTACTTCTTATTGTTCAACTGCTTAAATATTTAGGAACCAAGTCAAGATATCCATACTTCTCAGCATGTGTGCGACAGAGCTGCAAAGAAAACGAGTGAAACGTGCTGATTGTGAGCTCTTTTGCTGCTGTCTTCCCTGCAACTCTTCCAATTCTCTCCCTCATTTCAGAAGCTGCCGCTGTTGTAAAAGTCATAGCAAGAATGTTTGACGGACCAATACCCTATAACAAAAAGCAAAGGAAAGGGAGGAAGAAAAGTCAGTCAGAAAATACTTGACCCGATCCCTCGCTTGCCAGGCATGGTATTGACAAAAGTATGACAATATAATATCACTTATAGTCATCGCACTACCTTGTGCAGTAGCATCAGGACTCGCCCAACCATCGTAGATGTCTGACATCCAAATAGAAGAGATCAAACAACTATTGACGAAGACATGCACATTTCATTTTTAAACAGTGAGGAAGTACAGACCTTGCCACTTCCTGGTCCAGCGACAATGATCAGAGGAATTGAAATGTCGCTACAAGCTGCTTCCTGCTGTCTGTCATTTAGGGACTCTACATACTTTATATAATCCTCAGGCATGTTCCTGATATCTGTCGCCTCTAGCTTGCTCTCAGTATCTGCAGCCTTGGAACTTTTTGGCTCCTCTGTTTCACATTCTTGATTACCAGTTGAATTCAGAGAGCGCTCAAGTTTAAGTGTTTCATCTGAGCTGACGAGATTTAAATTATCAGGTTCGCTGCTCTTTGATATCTCTGCTTCAGTTTCTTGATGGCATTCATGACCTGAACTGTCACTAGAAACATTGAAGTTATCCTCCTCATCCAAGTTGTTTATGTGTTGGTTTTCAATTGGCTCATTGTTGAACCTCTTCATTTCAGGCTTTCCTTTTGACTTTTGCTCACATAAAGCATCTATTTCGTCCAAAATGTGTTCATCAAAATCATCATCTAGAACGGTAGATGACAAAGATGACTCACTCAACCCACAAAATCCAGGTTGCCTCACTGGAGTTTTATACAGATCTAACCCAACCATGGTCTCCACTTGAACACTATCTACATTTTCACTTAGTCTAGCTTTGACTGATCCACTTCTGTCACTAGAAAACGTGAAAGTTTCAATTGACTGAAATGTTGTCCCACGCTTGGTTCTTCCATTGACGTTTTTATCAAGTTCACTGACTAGTGACCCCTTTACACTGGTACAACCACTAAGCTTTTTGTTAGAATCCTTCTCAGAGATGGGTGATGGAGTGGTCATCCGAATCTCAGTAAGAGGAAACCTTTCATCACCATCAATCTGATGCAAGGATTCAGTTCTCTGAGACTTCCCAACTCTAGGACAACAATAACCACCATGATTATCAGATACATCAAAACACTAAAATAACTAAGAAAGATTGTGAAAAACATCATAAGAGCTCTTGAAGACTGTAATGAATAATAAATAAACATACAAGAAAAAGAAAACAATTTCCTTGTTCGTACTTTTATTTTCCAAGGATAAATGATTTACCACAAATTTCAAAATTAGAAGAAATCAATGCATCGGAATTGAGTGAGCAATCAAGGAGCTATTAAACAATACCATAACTAACGAGAAGAATAGGACTCTTTATTAATATCATAACATCTCAATTGGAAATGGAACTTAGATCACGACCTGAACATACTTGCGAGGTGGAACTTTGTCGGCTAGCAAAATACTAGGGGGAAACTAACTTCTTTTTTTCCAATTGAGATGCTGTGGATTCTAATGCACACTAAATTGTGATCCTAGCTTAAAAAGAAGAGCTACATTGATAGAACATAGAATTGGATATAGGTAATCACGTGCTCCGAAGTTTTCAACCCCAACTATCAATCTGCAAAGAGCTAACTACGGGCTTAACTTGCGAGAAGATAACCTACACAAAAGAGAGAAAAATGCCCTTTTTCTTGGTTCCCCTTTCTGATTGGAACCCTAACAAATAAGGATAGCTAATGTGTCTATTTATACAGGTGGAGAAATTATCAAGAATAACAAAAACACAATCAATTTGAAATCAAAGAGAGAAAAGCGTACTTATTGAGGGGTTGAAGGGAAGTGGCGGAGGAATCATTTAGTGGCCTTTTGCGAGCAAGAAGTGCCTTAGCAGCTCTGAACTTTGAAGAAATTCGAGCTTTCTGTTCCGCGGTCAATCCGCTTCCACTAGTCACCACGTTCTCCTTGTTGTTTACTTCTTCACTCATTGTGGTGTGTTTGTCTCTCTCGCATGGAAGGAGCAAGAGGAATTTTGAACGTTTTTATTGACTGTGTTGCGCTGTTATTTTCCCTCCGATAATCAGAATGGATGATTTTTCAAATTATGGGCTGATGACCGAGCCTTTAGTGCCCGATTCTTTTGGATACCGGTGGGTTTTCGTTTGGGCCAGTCATGCTTTGGGCAGTAATTGTGTATAAATGATAACTAGTCCTTTTAAGCATGTTGTTTAAAATATATTCACATTTTACAATGTATTTAAAGATAAGTCAATTCAATCAAACTTCAAGACACGATGTCCTGAAGTTCGAAAATTATATCCAGAAATTCGAATCTTATGTCCTGAATTTAAAATTAGCAGTTCAAAAATTCAGGACACTAAGTCTTGAATTTCAAATTAGCAATTTATAAATTTAGGTTGGCCGAAATCTGACCACGTGAGGACGACCCCAAAAGGGACGGCAAGAAAGTGATTAAACTGTGATTATGCACAGAAGACGCCGTAACGATGATTGTCACGACCATGGCCGAGGTCGAATCGTTAGAAGGCCTGTGGCATAGTACACGCTATGGCGCTTAGGGAGGTCGACCTGAAGCGTCGACAACAGATTATAGTATACCGGTCAAGGACCGTTGGGCAAGGGACAGCACCTGATATATATACGGGGGAAGAGAATGACTCATGAGGTGGCTTCTTCTTCTCTGAAATCTTTCTCTAGGAGGAACCTCTAGGGTTTTTTTTTCAATTCTCTCTTCTTCTCTTATAAACCTCTCTAAGTGAGATCCACGAGGGATTCAAGGGAAAGTCCACAACTTTGCTACACCTCTTTGTAACCTTCGTCACGAAAGTAATAAGAATGCAATCAGCAGTTGTTAACATGATATTTTCTCGCTCCCCTTTATCATATATTATATAGTGATTTTATATCGGTGATTATGTGGAAAATTCAAATCCATTATTTTTCACTCGACGTCTTTTTAATCTTGATAGCTGCACAAACTTCACTATTTCCGATTTGTCTTATCTAAATGTTCATCGATCTAGAGTTAATTATCTTTGATTAACATTTACCCTTTATTTTACTCAATAATCTGTTTTAAGAAAAAGGTTAACACTTTTTTGGTAAAACAATTTGGCACCGTCTGTGGGGACTTCCTAGCCAAAGCCTTAGCTTCTTATAGATCCACCAAACCAACCAAGAATGAAATCCCTACACGAAGATGGAGCTATGCATGGCTTATGCGCAACGCCTACGTCACGCCACGACAACAACCCTGGCGCATCGCGAGCGGAGCCATCGCAGTGGAGCTGTGACTTACACATCAAGCGCACCCGTAATCGCACTTCCAGGTTAGCACCCCGCGTGTAGTAATCTTACTATATAGGACGATGTTTCTTGTACAAATTACTGTTAAAATGCTCTTCATTTGTGCGTTTGTGGTATAACTTACGTTACTGTTACCTTGACACGTCCAGGACGGAAACAAACCGGGACTCGAACTCGAGGACCTAACGGGTGGAGCAAACCATACACCCATGGACAACTAAAGCTCAAATAACGACGAGGTGGGATATGAAGCTGACATCGGGTCTAAAGATCACAACCAGTGAGGAAAACATGACCAATCTCCCTCATTAATCAGCTAACCAGCCAATCAAGGTAACAAATGGTTCCTTATACCATTAACTCGCTTTTCCTTTTACAAAAGAGGTGTGAAACGAAGAGTAGGAATGCCCACCATGAGTATACGAGTAAAAAACTAGCCGACAACGGCTCTAAATACCTCCCTACGACAGCGGGCAAACTGAGGAGAACCACACACACCATACCGTAGTGCAAATAAAAGACAAATGGCTCAGAATGAAGCTGCTACATTAAGAAACAATCTCCATAAGCAAGGGACTGTAACTCGAAGACGTCCCAACGCAGGTAGAACGTGGGTACCAAGAGCTTGCCCATGTGTTTGCCACAGAATGCAACACATACTCACCCGACCACATACGTCAAGTCACATATGAACCTCTAAAAAATGAATTTCACCGCCCGCCACGTCGACGGCCTCTCCAGGCCGAGCGATGAAGGGACTATATAGGCTGGGACTCACCCCGATGCATACATAAGCCAACACATGAAACTCCAATAAAAGGCAAGGTAACACGCGATACTCTTACGCCACTCCACTAGTCGCCAAAGTAAAACTCGACCTCGCTCGAGTCGCCAAAGTAAAACTCGACCTCGCTCGAGTCACCAAAGTAAAACTCGACCTTGCTCGAGTCGCCGAAGTAAAACTCGACTTCGCTCGAGTCGCGAAGTAAAACTCGACTTCGCTCGAGTCACCGGAGTAAAACTCGACCTTGCTCGAGTTGCCAAAGTAAAATTCGACCTCGCTCGAGTCGCCGAAGTAAACTGTACCTCGCTCGAGTCGCCGAAGTAAACTCTACCTCGCTCGAGTCGCCGAAGTAAAACTTGACCTCGCTCGAGTCGTCGAAGTAAAACTCGACCTCGCTCGAGTCGCCGAAGTAAAACTCGACCTCGCTCGAGTCGCCGAAGTAGATTCGACCTCGCTCTAATCAAATAAATTTTGACCTCGCTCGAATCAAATAAATTCGACCTCGCTCGAATCAAGTAAAATTCTACCTCGCTCAAATAAAGTATATTCGACCTTGCTCGAATTAAGTAAATTCGACCTCGCTTGAATCAGGTAAATTCGACCTCGCTCAAATCAAGTAAATTCGACCTCGCTCAAATCAACTAAAAAGCCAGAATCTGCTTGAATAAAGCGAGTTTCGACCCCGCCAAATTCCCGATTTAAAAACAGGGACTCGTCATGAGAGAGTCCAAAAACCTTTTTCAAAAAAAAAGAGAGAAAAGAGCCAGAGACTTACAGCCGAAAACAAAGTGAATCTTATTCAAAACTTGCATACATACAGCGTTTCACAAGAGGCACAAATGCCCCCCCTCCCCAAAAAAAAACCCATTACAACGACGAACAACACCTCAGGAAAGAACAAAAAAGAACAAGTACCAAAAGACCACAAATTTCACTATGTCGCTTCTCCGCCGTCATCCCCACCAGCACTACCGTCATCGGAAGAAAGTTCATCTCTAACCCCAGCACCCCCATCGGCCTCCGATGTCACGGGATCATAGCCGCAGGCGAGTCGAGCCTCGCGCGTCTTCCCGCGAGCGTCTTCAAATGCGGCCTCAGTGACATTTCCCGCCACCCACAGGTCTTTAAACACATATCTCTTGGCCTCGACATGGACCCACACCTCATACAAGTGATGGGGAACAATAACAGGGGAAGAGTCTGGGAGGGCCTGGGCTAGAAACTGCGCCTTCTCATCTTCAAGAGCCGCCACTTTATCGCCCAGATTTGAGGCATCCCGCTCAAGCTCGCCGATCCGCTCTTCAAGCCTTGCCTCCTTCATCGTGTCCGTCTCCCTCTACGCCTCTCGTTCGAATATGAGGATGCGAACGGTATCTTCTAGCGCCGCCACCCTCACCGCAGCCGCAACCCGGGCCACTTCAGCCTTCTCCAACTCCACCACCTTCCTTTCCAAGTCGGCCACCTTTTTGGTCCATTCCTCGCTCAAATCAGCAACTCTGGCAGCATTGTGCGTTAGCTCGACTCACAAAGATGACACCATCGCTTGAAGGTCCTCGCACTCGGCCGCGACACCCTTGCCCACCTCGAGCTCCTCGTCTTTAACTCTAATAAATTCCTCGAGCTTGCTACATCTGCGGATTGACCGCAGGTCCTCATCCTTTTTATCCAGTTTCTCCCTAAGGAGTCGAATGTCACCATACGCTCTAAGCCGCATGTGCATCTCTCGGCACTTGTTGCGATACCAGTAGTATTTCACGGATATCTTCAAAAAGATTTCGGCCCCCGTTTCGGCCGACGAGCACTTTCAATCTCCAATATGTAAGTCTAAAAGCAAAAAAAAAAGTCAGCGAAAACGGAGGACATAAAAATCAAAGGAAGTAAAGTCAAGGAACTCACCCTTAACGTCATTCCAGCCACGCCGTGTGACAAGCCAGAGTCGTTAATCTCCCGAAGAGACCTGCTTTCGGCGGCGGAACTTAAGAGGTCGAATTGCTTCACCAAATCCACCGTATTCTCCAAAAGGTTAAAATCTGACGGGATTTCGAGGACACGGGAAGGACCACCCGATCTCACATCGACCCTGGTAGCGCCTTCTTCGAACAACCTCATATCCTCAGGATCAATGTCAGAGTCGGATTTGTAGTCGTCCACGACCACGCCCTTCAACCTTTTGCCGGCTATATTGGAGGTGCGAACCTGTTGAGACGTGGAGGGTCCACTCTGAATAATCATGGCATTCGCCGAATTCTGCCCTAACGCCCCCACGGCCTCCTCCGTGTTCGACCTGGGCAACACTTTCGCTCCCTAGGTGATCTTTATCCCGGTTTCGGGCATCTTTCCTACATAATCAAACTTCAAGGGCGCATCAATCAAAGGCGTCTTTTCTGATGTTATCCTCCGCCTCTTCGACGGGGCCTGTTCGCCAATGCCATAAGAGGATTTGCCCGCCGAGCGAACCATAAGGGCCGAAGAGTTTTAGCGAGGGGTAATCTCAGTACGACCAGATTCAGACGAAGACTCGAACTGCACAACAATCCGATTCCAAGTGCCCTCACCAACAGCTGCCCGGAGTACGGACCTAGTAGAAGAAGCTGGTTGACAGAAAGCAAGAGCAAGGTCCCTCGCCCTTCTCGCCCCTCTCCGGCCTATCAAAACAACATACGAACCAATGTAAACACAAGGTAGAGAAAAACCCAGGGCGAAAGATGAAACGACTAAGACCAAGACAAGGCAATTTACCGGCAGAAGGTTTACGCCCAAACCTCTCGTGGAAACGTGCCCATTCGCGAATTCCCACAGTGTGAGGCAGAACCGAGCTCACCCACCCGTGAATATCCTTAACTTGTGGAAGGGGTAGCCTCTCGGCTGTAACAAAACAAATAAAATGAGCAAACAACAAACAACAAACAATAACAATAGTCAATCGACAAGACCACGATATATAAACAACTAATCAACGTTGTAAAGAAGGTGGAGAAAGACTTACGGGCGAAATTCCACGTCTCAGGGAACTCGGCAGGGTTAGACACCACATGTTCTGTGCGGACGTAGAAGAAACTCTCCCAGAAGCGGCGGTTGGTCTTATCGTCCATTCCAATCACCAGGCTCTTAGTACCACGGTGACGAAGATGCAACATAGTGCCCCTATGAAAAGTTGGGGACGAAGAGATGCATCATGTGCTAAAGGGAAACCCCACGGTTGGCAAGCTCCGCATACTTGTTGAGCATCAAGAAAAGTTTGTATATGTCTTATCGAAATATTCCTCGATCTAGAGTTAATTACTTTGATTAGGATTTAACCTTTATTTTTACTCATTAATCTGTTTTAAGAAAAAGGTTAACACTTTTTTGGTAAAATAACTCCAAGTTGAAAAGCAATTTTTTTCTCAAAAGAAGTATTTTTTTTCCGAAGTTCAAGTGTTTGGCCAAGCTTTTAGAAGGAAAAAAGAACTGCTTTTGAATAGAAGCAGAAGTAGTTTTGGAGAAGCATAAAAAGTAGCTTTTTCCAAAAAGTACTTTTTAAAAGCTTGGTCAAATACTAATTGCTGCTTAGAAGTGCTTTTCAAATTAATTAGTCAAACACAAATTGTTTCTCACCAAAAGTAATTTTTAAAAAAATTAGAAAAAAACACTTCTCAAAATAAGCTAATTTTTCCAGCTTGGTCAAACGGGTTATTAGTCCTGAATTTCAAATTAGCAGCTCAAAAATTTAAGACACTTAGTGGGCGTTCGGACATAAGAATTGTAAAATTCCGAAAAAGTGAATGTTTTTTAAGCGAAAATGGTATTTGAAATTAGAGTTGTATTTGGACATGAGTACAATTTTAGGCTGTTTTTAATTTTTATGAGTGATCTGAAGCGAAATTTTAAAAAATAACTTTTTGAAGTTTTTCAAATTTTCAAAAAATTATGATTTGTGTGCTAGGACCCCGTGCCCCTAATGAGACTTCCCGTAGTTGCTTTTACTGATTTATAACTTGCGGGGACGGGTGGCTCGAGGTTTGGAGGAGTTTGGATTGGTATAGGAACACTTAGTTCCTTAAGGTTGGCCTTAAAGACCAAGTTTGACTTAGTCAACATTTTTAGTAAACGACCCCGGAATCGAGATTCGAGGGTTCCGGTGGGTTTGTATGTTGATTTTGGACTAGGGCGTGTGTTCGGAACGGGTTTTGGATGAACCGGGGGCGTTTTGGCGCCAAATAGTGAAATAAGAATTTCCTTAAGTTCAAATTGAGGTTTGGAACGTGTTTTTGTGTTATCGAGGTCCAAACTGAATTCCGAGATCGAGAATAGTTCCGTTATGTCATTTATGACTTGCTTGCAAAATTTGGTGTCATTCCGAGTAGTATAGATAGGTTCAGCGTAATGTTAGCGAATTCAAAGAACTTGAAGTTCTTAAGTTTGATCCAATAGGTTTTGGGGTATGATTGTTAGATTTAGCGTTGTTTCGAACGTTTCGAAGGCTCGAGCGAGTCCGTATTATGATTTAGGACTTCTTGGTATATTTGGACAGGGTCTCGGGTGGGCCCAGATGCCATTCGGGCATCGAGCGAGGCAAAAACCAGCCAAAAATGGCTGTTGGTGCACCAGACCTGGTGCGACCGCACCTGCGGAGGTCATGTCGCAGGTGCGAGACCGCTCCTGCGGTCCCAGTCTCGCAGGTGCGACTCTTGAGGGAGCTACCCATTTCTACAGGTGCGGACCCCTTTCCGTAGAAGCGGAGCCGCATGTGCGGACTATGCTCCGCAAGTGCGAAGCCAGGCCTCTTTCCCCTTCTCCGCAGGTGCGAGATTTCTCTCGCAGGTGCGAGACCTGTGATGACCCAAAAGGTCATCCCATATATTTCTAGCTAATTCTATGTTCCAAGGTCGTGAAAACCTCCTTCTATCTCACCTCGAATTGCATGCGCAGCCCGGGCGTGTAGCCGAGAAGCCTTTATGTGAAAAACTGATAAAATGATAATTTTGTATTAGGATTCAATAAAGTTGACTTCGGTCAACGTCTTTGGTAAACGAACCCGGACCCGTGATTTGACAGTCTCGGAGGGTCCGTAGGAAAATATGGGACTTGGACGTATGCCCGGTGAATTTTTAAAAGAAATTGTTTTCTGAAAATAAAATAGGTTTTTGAAAATGAAATTATATGTGAAACCTCTGGTATCGGGCCCGTATTATGGTTTCGGAGCCCGATATAGGTTCGACATAATATTTGTGCCATATCTGTGAAGTTTGGTAAGAAACAGACTTCATTAGATGTGATCCGGACCGTAAATGCAAAATTTAATGTTTAAAAAAGTTTTGAGGAATTTCATTGATTTTTGGTTTAATTCATCGTTTTAGTGTTGTTTTATGTGGTTTGAAACCTCGAGCGAGTCCGTGTTAGGTTATGAGACTTGTTCGTGCATTTAGATGGGGTCCCGGGGGCCTCAGATGTGTTTCAGATTGGTGTCGGATCCATTTTCCTTATTTTCCAATAGCTGAAATTTTGCCTTCTGGTTTCCTTCTATGCGATCGCATAGGAGTAGTCGCGATCCTATAGTGTCTATTTGGGGCAGCCCAGTTTTTCTTAATCGCGATCGCATAGTCTACTTCACGATTGCACAACTTGTAGACTTCACTCTACGCGATCGCATACTCACGTTCACGATCACGGAAGTATATTTTCCTCTTCTTCTCGATCACATCTTCACAATCGCGATCACACAATGCTATTTTGGCAGTGACCATTTCTTCTTCTATGCGATCTCAATAATAGGCACGCGATCACATTGAACAAAAAGGTACCTGGGTAGTTTTTCCCTTTCCTCTTCGCGATCGCAAACCATATTCCGCGATCGCGATTCATTACACGCCTGGGCAGAATATAAGTTTACCAAAAATGGGGGTTTCACCATTTTTGACATATTTTGACTTCTAGAACTCGGTTTTGGGCGATTCTTTGAGGGTTTTTCACACAAATCTAATGGGTAAGTGTTCTTCCACTATAATTAATTATATTTTATGAATTAGTTCTTGTGTTTATCATTTAATTTGTGTTTTGGGTTGAGGGAATTGTGGGTTTTGAAAGAAAACTTCTAAAATGTAGAATCATGATTTGAAAGATCAAATGTTATCGGAATTGGATAAATTTAGTATGGGTGAACTCGTATCGGAATGGGTAATCGGAATTTGTAAAAAAAATTCGGGTTCCGAGGTGTAGGGCCGGGGGTCGACTTTTGGGGTCGATTTTTATAATTTTGAAAATATTGAAACTTTATTATTCGGAATAGTTCCTTATACGTTTATTGTGTACTTTGAAGTTGTTTTTGTGGATTTGAGCCGTCCG
This sequence comes from Nicotiana paniculata, assembly GCA_005239505.1. NCBI lineage: Eukaryota > Viridiplantae > Streptophyta > Magnoliopsida > Solanales > Solanaceae > Nicotiana > Nicotiana paniculata. The sequence goes on from ML329641.1 coordinate 41,239, forward strand.
GAGGTCTTTTCGCCCGAGAAGTCCATTTTTGAGTACCAGGTTATCGTCTTTGAGGTAAATATCTTGCCTAACCTTGTGGGGGAGGGGGAACTACCCCTAGGATTGAGTCTTATTTGTTGATTGTAGTCCGTGTACGCGAGGTGACGAGTACGTACTCGGAATTATTTGCTAGTAGATTGACCTTTAGTAATTTGTAGGTTCTTATGTTACCTGGGTATGAATTGAAATTGTTACATTTGAATCCTTGGTTGTTAATCTCATCCTTTCCTGCTTAAATTAAAATTACTTTCTTTTGGACTCCTTCGTTGGCTATTTGATCTTAATTGACTTAACTGGATATTTGATGTTTTAGACGTCAATACTACACAATATTATAAGTTAATTGTGCAGTACCCAATTTTTTAGTGTTGTCTAATAAGAAGAACCTGGTTCTTCTTGGTGTACTACTTACTACTATTTGCAGAATAATAAAGCAGTAAAGTAAAGACACAAATATTTTACGTGGAAAACACCTGGCTCAAAAGGTGAAAAAACCACGACCTACTCCTCAGTAGGATTTGCTCAAACACTTCACTAAAAACTCTGAGCCAAACGGACTTAAAAAATAAACTCTTTTGTAATCCTAGGATTAACTCTAACCCTATGTAGTAACTAGCCTCTAGCTAATTTCTACTAGCTTCAAATTAACTCTAACTCGAACAAAGGTGTACCTGTTACAATTTGCTTCCAAAAAGCTGAAAAGATACAATGTTAAAACTCCTACTACAACCAACTAGACTCANCGAACCAAACTCAACTTCCTTCCTTTATTTCTGTCCTAGCTGAATTCAACTTCTGTCATCTTCATCAGTTTGCAATCTTTTCGTATTAGGAGACATCCTCTTAGTTCTTTGATACTCGGCAATCACTGATATCTCCTATGCTTGTACGATTCTTATGCCAACTTCTCCGTTCAGGTGTGTATGCTTTGATGGACCGGGTTCAACTTGTCAACATTTGTCAATCTTCAAAACCCATTCAGTGACATGGGCCAACAAATTCCCTCTTTTTGATGATAACAAACTCTGTGCTTTTATACTATATACACTTCAAACACTTTATATTTTTTTAAGCATTAATCATTGAGACCAGGTTCATTAGGTTATAAGTATCACACAACACATCTCCCCCCTTTTGGCATCATCGAAAAGTTGCAAAATGATACTTACCAGTTTTAATTCTTACTCATGGCCAATTTAGGGAACTACAGGTGCAAACATGATTAATCATCACAAGAAACTAATAATGCAAGCTAAATAAGAAATTGAGACATTTTTCAAAACAACAAGCTTTCAGTGATTAACAGGGATGATCAGCACCAAAACAGATTAAAATCAAAACAACCAAAACATGAGAAAAATAGAACAAAAACTGAAACAAACTAGACATTGTCCCGAACTGGGCACTTGATAGGTTTGAAGGGGGTAGCACTGTACATTCCTAAGGCTGGGAGGGTGCAGATGAAGCTGAGTTTTTGATTTGTAAAAGGGACAACATTTGGTGTAAAACACCTTCATTTTTCTCCTTCTCCTTTGCTAACTCAACTTTGAGAGCATCACGCTCAGCTTCCACCTCAACTAAGCGAGACTTTAATCGAAGGATCTCCATATCCTTTAACTCGCTTTCCTACACCAGAGTACAGACCTTGCTGTTGACTGGTTGCTTCCGAGATGAACCAGGTTCATCTGCCGGGGCATTGACAGTTTAATCACAAGACAGCAGAGTGTTCTTCCCAAAGAAATTCTTAGCAGTAGCCATCTCAGCCTTCTTTGTAGGAACTCCAAAATGAGTAAGAACTGCAGTCAGAATAAAGCCATAGGGGATCACATGGGCTTTGTTTCCATTCACCACTCTTTCCAAGAGCTGGATGATAAAAGCTGGCCAATTGATCTGCTTGCCTATGTACAGACACTCCATGAGGGTTAAATCCATGTAGTTAGCAGTGTGTCTTCGTTCTTGTCTGGGCAACAGGAATTTGATCACAAATTCAAAGANTCTGACCAGCCTGCCTTCCATGCGAAGGACCATGTCCTTCCAGCCCTGCGCTGCCAGAAAATCCAGTAAATACCTCATTCCAGGATCCTCCAAATCCTTCAACAAATTTCCCTTCAAGATTTTTATCTTGCCAAACATGGAAACTCTGTCAGTAGACATTTCTCCAACCTCCTTCTCTTCCTCTCCACTCTATTCTGGATCATCGTCTCTTTCAACAATCTGTACTTTCTTTATCTTAGACCTTGTCCTCGAAGCAGTACTCCCAGTGGTGATGGACACAGTAGCTGACTTCTTTGAAGAAGTCTTAGCCTTTTTGGGCTTGGAAGTTTTGATAACCACTGGAGAAACCTCCTCTTCTTGTTGGACCAGGTCCAACCACTGTTCCTCGTCAACTATAGCTTCAATATACTCCCCTACCTTTGCTTTCCCCTTCTCTGCCTTCTTTCTTTTGCTCTCTTGCAGAGATTTTTCCAACTTCTCCTCCTCTTCTTGTACAATATTTCTCGTATCACGTACTCTAGGAACAAGTACACCAACAGAATCAACAATCTTCCTTTTCTTTGAAGGAACTGAGGCTTTAGACTTTTTGGACTTTGGAGTCCTTCTCTTCTTGGGGTTGTACGAGTCCCCCAACTTCTTCTGTATTTTAGCCAAAGTTTCTTCCCCAGAAGAAACATGTTCATCTATTTCCTTCATTAACTTCTCCAACCCAGCAACAATTTCCTCAACTTCAGTAGTTCCCCCTAAAACCATGACATCTTCTTCAAGATTTTCAAGAATGGGGACACAAATTGCAAGCGTGACACCATCCTCCCTGGATCCCCTCACATCTACTTCTCCCTCGTTCTCAAGATTTTTATCTTTCCCAAATTTTCTTTGCCTTCTTGGAACTTCCACATCCACCACAGACCCCACCAACACAAATCGATTTTCAGCAGAATTTAAATCAGAGGTAACTTCAGTATTACCTTTCTCAGCACTGGATGAACCAGATGCTTCGCCTTTATTGGCTGAGTTGAATGAATCATTGGATGATTCTGGTTTTGAGCCTTCCTCAGCACGTAACAATTCTTCCAATAATTTTGCTCTTGAACCAGAAGCCACAGATTTGCGTGCAAGAACCTTAACGCGACGAGCTTTGGGGGCTGGGGTAAGGTTTGGTGTGGGTTCAGGAATTGTAGAGTGTTTTGGGGTTGATGATTTTTCAGGAAACTCGGAACTATAAATCGAGGGTGAGTTTGAGCTGGATTCATAGTTTCCCCCATCATAATCTCTGTTTGGGGGATGAGTCAGAAGAAGCAGGTGGAGGAGACGACATGATTTTGATTTTGTTAGATAGAGAAGAAAATAAAGGGCAGTAGGGATTTTGAGTTGAATAAGTTGAACAAGGTTCGACTGTTACTTTATGCACAATGGGTAATGATGGCTATTTATAACTTGTGGTTGGGGTGATTACAACGGAAGTATATTAACCCAAGTAGGATATTAATCGATTAATGACTGTCAGTGATTGGTCATTGATTAAACAGTTACTTTCCCCCTAAAACTAGGCTAATTACTTGAGACGGGACTTCTTGGAAACTGGTTTATTATTGAATTTGAACCATAAATGGATAGAGTCCTGCTCATGCATGACTGTACTTGAATTAATACATGTATGGAGATAAGAACGTACCTTGTCAGTCATGTAAACCAGCATGGATGAACCATGTTCATCCTGTTAAAAATATTTATTTTGCCTCAATTCTCAAAGATAAAGAAACATCATTAGTAACTAGGGAATCATATTAATACATGGCAGAAGAGTATGGCAATAAAGACATAGTACTGAGCAATGATTAATCTGATTAAGTACCTAATTAAAATTTTCTAGCCAAAAAAATTCCTTTTTTTTGTTTTGTTTTTCAATTAGGTGATCTTAATCATCCATAATTCAAGCCTGTTTCTCTCATAATGCTCCCTACTCAATGCTTTGGTAAATATATCAGCAATTTGATGATCAGTAGCACAGAATTCGATTGAGATCATTCCCTTTTCCTTTAGGAACAAAGTACTGTCTATCTTGCCTCTTTTTTACCTATGGTCCAACAGGAATTTTGACAATCTCTCGTACCAAGCTCTAGGTGCTTGATTGAGACGATAGAGAGCCTTGTCAAGTTTATATACATGATCAGGTGACTCTTTGCTTTCAAAACCAGGAGGCTATTTTACACATACATCTTCCTTCAAATAGCCATTAAGAAAGGCACTCTTTACATCCATCTGATGAAGAGTGAATTCCATGTGTGCAGCAAATGCTATAAGAAGTCTGATTGCCTCCAATATTGCCATAGGAGCAAAGGTCTCATCATAGCCAATTCCCTCTTCTTGGTTATATTCTTGAACAACCAGTCTAGCCTTATTTCTTGTAACAGTTCCATCCTCATCGAGCTTGTTCCTGAAGACCTACTTGGTGCCAATTACTGATCTGTCTAGTGGCCTGGGTACCAAGTGCCATACTTGACTCCTTTCAAATTGATTCAGTTCTTCTTGCATGGCTATTACCCAATCAGTATCTTGCAGGGCTTCAGCAATGTTCTTTGGTTCAATCAAGGATAGAAATGCATCAAACGCACACAAATTTTTCAAGGAGGATCTAGTTTTGATTCTAGATCTCAAGTCTGTTATGATGTTCTCAAGAGGGTGAGAACTCTGATATCTGTGTGGTTTGAGTACCATTTGTTCACTTCTGGATTGTTCCATGTTGTCTTGTAGTTGTGGAACAGGATCATGGAGAGTATTTTCATGTAGAATTCCCCTTGTCGAGTCACGTGGGGTTGTTGAACCTGGTCCATCACCTGTTCCATCTGCCATAGGTGCCAATGTGGTCATTTCTCCTCACCAGTCCAAGCTCCTCATCTTCTGGTTCCTGTCTCTCAGATAAAGTGTTAGTTTCATCAAAGACAACATGTACACTTTCTTCTACACACATAGTTCTTTTATTGTATATTTTATAAGCTTTGCTATGTGTTGAATATCCCAAGAACACTCCCTCATCACTTCTGGGATCAAATTTTCCTAGAGAATCTTTGCCATTATTATGCAAATAACACTTGCATCCAAAAGCCCTAAGATGAGATATGTTGGGCTTTCTCCCTTTAAGTAATTCATAGGGAGTTTTCTCTACCAGAGGTCTGGTCATGCATCTATTAATAATGTAGCATGCAGTGTTAATTGCTTCTGCCCAGAAGCTGTGAGGTAGTTTGCTTGATAGAAGCATGGTTCTTGCCATGTCTTCAAGAGTTCTGTTTTTCCTTTCAACAACCCCATTTTGCTGTGGGGTTCTAGGAGCAGAAAAATTGTGATTGACACCACGTTCATCACAGAACTCAGCAAACTTGGTATTCTCAAACTCAGTACCATGGTCAGATCTTATTGATGCCAGTTGATGTCCCAATTGATTTTGAGCTTTCTTAACAAATGAGGTGAACATATCAAATGCTTCATCCTTAGATGACAGGAATAAGGTCCAAG
>ML329644.1:0-44394 GCA_005239505.1 Nicotiana paniculata
TTGAATTTTATGTTTATTAATTTTCAAATAAAGATGAATTTTATACATTCAGATGTTAAAAATTAAACAGTCTTAATTATTTCTATTCAGATCTTGATACACATCTTAATATATTCAGATTCAGGTGTCTTAATCTTAATACACATCTTAATATTCAGATGTGTATTCAAATTCAGACGTCTTAATCTTAAAAAAAACAAATGAGGCCTAAAGCTTTTATTTGCCAGTCTCTTTGGTTGTTTGATCAGGTCCCAAAAATGTGATTCTAGCTCTGCATATTCTTTAAAATTTACATGATCCTATGAATTTTTTTTTTTCTTTTACCCTTCTCCTATAATTGTTTCGTATTTATTAGTGCATTATATGTTGATATATAATATATTATGTGTAATTATTTTATTAACACGGGTTGGTTCTTTAATTTTGTAATTAATTTATTCGTTTACATAATTCTAATTATTTGGATTCTTTTCGTATTCCAATCGAATTGGATAATAAATGAGAATGTAGTTCAATATTTCTCATATTTCTTCTTCTTTTATATATTTTGGTATAGGTGAATTAATACTTAGAAATTCAGTTGGAATAAGTAATGGGAATGTAGTTCAATATTTCTCATATTTCCTCTTCTTTTATATATTTGATATAGTTGAACACTTAAAAAATTCTCTTTTATTAACTGGCAACTTCACTTCCAATACTCTTTTTTGTACATATAGATAAGTTACATACGCAGTAAAAAGGTCGATAAAGGAAGATCACTGAGAATTGTCCTGTAAGATGGCCTTCAAAGTGTTCTTTTCTTCTGATAAATCTATATTATAATTCTTTTTATTAGATGTACTCGGCTGTTTTGTGTATTCATAACGGCGTTACTATAATTTTGAAAAATGTATTTGTACAGAAAAATATATTATGAAACATTTACTTGCGTTAAAAAAGAAGAAAGAAATGTACAAACTCCCTTATTTCCTTGTATTTATATATATATATATTCAATTGCGGCCATTTGTTGTAACTTTGAAATTATTTATATTCAATTTTAGTACTTAATGATAGCTTTTACATCACTATTATCGTAGAATTTTGAGGAAGCATTAATTGAGAAAGATTAATGAGTCTTGGTTCCACTTCAATTTGTCATGCCAAATACACGTCCAATAAACTACAAATGTTACGGGCATGCAACATTCGGGAGGTAAATAGTTATCACTTGTACTTTTATTCTCACTCTCTAAGATAGCACTTTTTTATTTTCTTTTATATAGAGTCTCTTCCCCGCAAAATCATCTAGAAAAGGAAAAGAAGAAGAAAAAACGTTAAATCTTAAAATTTATAGCTCCCACCTCAAAGGATGATAAATTTAATGTGCTATCTTGACTTCATGAGGCTTTATTAATTTTTCCAAAGAAGAACTAGTTTATGTACATAGCAACATTATAACTTCTATTAAAAATTTCCGCGTAAGAAAGCTCCATTAAAAAAAGAAGAGGAAATGCAAAAACATGTACACAATAAACTAGTCTGCTTGCGCTAAATTTATTTGATGGGTTAGTATTCTGTTTTGATGATCTAACAAATTTTTATATAAAGAACCAGATAAAGGACCTGATGCGTAACCAACACAATCAGTCAGCATGAACTCAAGAAATCTGGTCAGTGTACATTTGAACTCACAGGGAACAGATTAGGGACCTGATCCCTTAACATTTTCATTGACAGAAGTACAACAGTTGGAAAGCTGTGACAGAAAAGTGACTGCCTGCAACTGTACACGCTACAGTGCATAACAGTGCAACAATCACTTCCCATTGGTTGAAGATTGTACCACTAAGCATGTGCATCCTTCTTGGGATGTCCTAGGGATATAATATCTTGTTTGAAGACAAACAAGATATTCACTTGAGCATTAACTAACATTCTCTCAAGCATTGAAAAGTTGCTCCTGCATTGAAGGCTCAAGTGTGTCAAGAACAAGACGATAACTCCACTAAAACGGACTAGTTTCACTACGTGTCTTTGGAACTGTACACGCTATAGTGCAGTAACATTGCAACAATCACTTCCCATTGATTGAAGATTGTACCAAATAAGCATGGGCATCCTTCTTGGGATGTCCTAGGGATATAATATCTTGTTTGAAGACAAACAAGATATTCACTTGAGCATTTACTAACATTCTCTCAAGCATTGAAAAGTTGCTTTTGCATTGAAGGCTCAACTGTGTCAAGAACAAGAAGATAACTCCACTAAAACGGACCTGTTTCAGTACGTGTCTTTAGGTATCCTTAGTTGAGTTATAATCTTGTGTTTTGCTTTCTATTGTATCCTATCTTGCTTTCTTAGAAGCCTTGTATTAGGAATCCTAAAACCATAAATCATCAGTGTTTGTGTTGTGACTAGTGTAGTCATAAGTTAAAGTCTTTGTCACTAGTGAGTAACAAAGTAGCTTGTAATAAGTGTATTACAAATTAGTGTGTCAAAGTATTTGTAAGAGAGTCATTACAAAGTGGCTTGTAATAGTTGAGATTACAAGTTAGTGAAGTTGAAATTCTACCAGTGTAGGTCGTGGTTTTTGTCCCCTTAAGTTAGAATTTTTTCACGTAAAAATCTCGTGCCTCTTTTACTTACTGTCTCTATCGATAACTCCGAGGGAACTGGTAAAGGACCAAGTTTCTTTACAGTTTGTGGAGTCCTAGAAACTATCAATTGGTATCAGAGTCAGGTTCTTTCTAAAAGGTTAACACCTAGAAAGTATCTCTAATGGCTGCTCCACCAAACTTTGAAGAAGGAAAATCAACATATCGACCTCTTAGATTCAATGGTCAATATTACGAATGGTGGAAAAATCGTATGCACGACTTTATAATGGCTGAAGATTCCGAATTGTGGGATGTCATTTGTGACGGTCCACACGTTCCTATGAAGAAGGTTGGAGAAGCGGGCTATTGGTGCCTAAAACAAGGAAAGAATACAGTGAAGTTGATAGGAAGGTTGTGGATAAGAACTTCCGTTCCAAGAAAATCTTGGTATGCGATATAGGACCTGATGAGTACAACAGAATCTCAGCCTGCCAATCAGCAAAGGAGATATGAGAGGCTTTGCAAACTGCTCACGAAGGAACAACTCAGGTCAAGCAGTCCAAGATTGACATGCTCACAACTGAGTACGAGCTGTTCGAATGAAGGATGATGAGTATATACAAGACATGCATACTAGATTCACATCCATCATAAATGAGCTTCACTCTCTAGGTGAAATAATTCCCAGAAACAAGCTGGTTTGGAAGATTCTGAGTGTCTTACCTGGTTCTTGGGAAAGCAAAGTGAATGTTATTACTGAAGCAAAAGACTTACAAACTCTAACAATGGATGAGTTGGTTGGGAATCTAAAGACATATGAGTTGAAGAAGAAAAAAGACAGTGAGAGAAGAGAACCAAAAAGGGAAAAAACCTGGTTCTAAAATCTGAAGAAAATGAGTCAAGTGAAGAAGATGGTGACATGGCCTATCTTGCTAAGAGATTTCAAAATATGGTTTGAAGGAATAGTGGTATACCAAGAAGAGGTAGTTCAAGCAAATCAAGGAACTATTGATCTCTGCCACAAGTGTGAAAAACCTGGACACTTCATCAAAGATTGTCCATTGCTGAAGCAGGAGCCCTACAAGCACAACGCTGACAAAGACAACCAAGAGGAACCAGGTTCCTGACAAACGATTCAGCCGGAAGAGTGCTGTTGATAATGTTGTGAAACAAGCTCTTGCTGCCTGGGGAGATTCCTCTAGTGAATCAGAAGAGGAACCATAAGCAGGTAACAATTGTATGATGGCAGTAGAGAACGAGGCGAAGGAGAATGATTCATTGTTCGTGCTAATGGCTCAGTCCGATGATGATGAAGATGGTGAAAATGATGAGGTAAATTTCAGGGATGTTCAGAGAAATCTGAAATCCTACTCCTCAAAAAAGTTAATGTCATTAGAAAATGTTCTTATTGATGCTTACTACAGCCTAGTTGATGATAAAGATTCTTTGACCATAGAGCTAGGAGAAACTGAACAGTCTAGAGATGATCTAGTTGTTTGTATGGTAGATTTTAAAGAAACCATAAGTGAGCTTGAAAAAGAAAAAAATCTCTAACCTGTAGACTAAATAGGGTAGAAAATGAGATAGATGACATGATGGTGGTTGTTGTGGACCTAAAAGAGACCATAAGAAATTTTGAGAAAGAAAAGGAAGCACTAGGTGAAAAGACAAACAGTGCAGAAGATGAGAGAGATGATCTAACTGTAGTGGTAGTAGATCTGAAGGAAACAGTGGAGAACCTGAGCACTGAGAAGAATACTTTAGCTGAGAAAATCAATGTTGTTGAACAATAAAGAGACGATCTTTTGGTAGTGATCACTGACCTAGAGGAATCAATTGAGGAACTCAAATTAGAACATAGGAAAGTGAGCATAAAGAAAATGGAAGGAGGTAGCCAGTGAGAAGTACATTAAGCTTGAAAAGGAACTAATTGATGTCAAAACAAGCCTGTGCGGCGAACTTGAGAAAAACAGGCAACTTCAAGCTGAAATAGTTAAACTAAAAATGGATCTTGATAAATCACTAAAATGGACCTGTTCCACAGATGCTGTCACTGTCATGTACTTGAAAAATAGTGGAAACAGGCAAGGGATCGGGTTCCAAAAGGAGAAAATTCCTTACAACCCTCACTGGAAGTATGTCACTGTCCCAGACAACTGGCTCTGTACCCACTGTAGGAACAATGGGCACTTTAAAGAAAGTTGCCCTGCCAGAGCTCAATCTTTTTAGAAAAACGAAGTGTTTGCTGACAAAGTGACTCCGCTAGGGGGACCAGGTCCCTCGAAGAAAAATAGATTCTTTCCTGATTGTACTAGAAGAGCTCTTATTCATCCTTTTCCTAACTACAAGGAACCCAAACCTAAATCTAACCCTTAATTTTTATGTGCAGGGACCAGTGAGAAAACAGGACTGCAATGGATCATGGACAGTGGATGCTCAAAGCACATGACTGGGAACACCATGGATTTTCTCTCACTGAAAGCCCTGCAAGGAGGATATGTATCCTTTGGCAATGGAAAAAGGGAGTACATTCTCGGTGTTGGAAGGGTTGGAAGATCTCTTGAGCACTCAATTGAAAATGTGTACTATGTAGACAATTTGAAGTATAATCTCTTGAGTGTTTCACAAATCTGTGATAAAGGAAAAAAAGTTGAATTCTTATCCAAAGTATGTACATTTACTAGCCTAGTAACTGGTGAAGTAGTGTTGATAGCCAAGCGGCACAAGAACATCTATGTTGCTGACCTTGAATCTTTAGAAGCTGGTGAGGTAAACTGCTTAAAGACACTTGATGATGATGCCGAACTGTGGCATAGAAGACTGGGTCATGCAAGCTTCTCTTTGTTGAATAAACTAATACAGAAGGACCTAGTTCGCGGTCTGCCTAACTCAAAGTTCAAGGAACAGAGAGTATGTGATGCATGTGACAGAGGAAAACATGTGAAATCATCTTTCAAGCCAAAGAAGGATGTTAGCACATCAAAACCTCTGTAACTGCTTCACATGGATCTGTGTGGTCCAATGAGGATTCCAAGAAGGGGTGGAAAGAAGTACATTTTCGTGATTGTGGATGACTACTCAAGATTCACTGGGACACTGTTTCTTAGAGCAAAAGATGAAACCTTCGAAGTATTTGTGGCATTTGTCAAGAAAATCCAAGTGAAGATGGAATTGAAAGTAGCTAGCATCAGATCCGACCATGGGACAGAATTTTATAATGCAAAATTTGATGATTTTTGCATTGAGAATGGAATCACTCACAATTTCTCAGCTCCACGGACTCCTCAACAAAATTGTATGGTCGAAAGGAAAAACAGAACTCTAGAAGACATGGCACGAACAATGCTTATTGACAGTGGGATTGCAAAAAATTTCTGGGCTGAGGCAATCAACACTGTGTGCTATTTGGTGAACAGGTGCATGATCAGGTCCCTCCTAAACAAAACCCCCTATGAGCTGCTCAATGGAAGAAATCCAAAGATAACTCATCTGAGAGCCTTTGGATGCAAATGTTATGTCCTGAACAATGGGAAGGATCAACTTGGAAAATTTGATGCAAAAAGTGATGAATGAATCTTTTTGGGATACTCCTCTCAAAGCAAAGTCTACGAAGTGTACAACAAAAGAACCCAATGTGTAGAAGAGAGTGTTCACGTGTTATTCAATGAGACACCTTCCCAAAACAAGGATAGAAATATTGATGATCAAGACAATGAACCACTTTTGGTTCCTGGAGAAATATCGAATGTCTCAAATGGAAAAGATGACATGATGAGTCAGATGAGGGAAATAAGTAAAGGCAGTGCAACCACTTCCTCAAATACACATGAGGAACCTGGTACCCCAATTACTACTACTGAAGCTGAAGAAAGAGTTGGAGATGCCGTGCAAGTTACTCCATAGGTTGCAGAACAAGGAATGCATGGAAATCTTTCTGATGTACCAAGTTCCTCCACTAACCAAATCTAAGCCCCGAATTGGAAACATAATAGATCTCACCCCTTTGATAACATAATCACCCCCCTTGATTCAGGAGTTCAAACTAGATCCAAAACCAGAAACTCCCTATCCTTTTCAGCCTTCCTATCCCAAATAGAACCAAAAAATATCAAGGAAGCTCTGAAGGATGCAGACTAGATCGTTTCTATGCAAGATGAGCTGCACCAGTTTGAGAGAAACAAGCTTTGGCACCTGGTCCTCGACCCTCAGATAGAACCATCATAGGAACCAGGTGGGTGTTCAGGAATAAGCTGGATGAAAATGGAAACACCACAAGGAACAAAGAAAGGCTTGTTGTTCAAGGATACAATCAGGAAGAAGGGATTGATTATGATGAGACGTTTGCTTCTTTTGCTCGCATGGAAGCCATCCGGATTCTTATTGCTTTTGCATCTCATATGGAATTTACCTTGTTTCAAATGGATGTGAAGAGTGCCTTTTTGAATGGTTTCCTCAAAGAAGAAGTATATGTTAAGCAACCTCCAGGATTCGAAAGTCATATACACCCTGAGTATGTGTTCAAATTAGACAAAGCTCTATATGGCTTGAATCAAGCTCCTAGAGCTTGGTACGAGAGACTATCAAAGTTTCTGCTGGACAATGGGTTCACTCGAGGAAAGATTGACAACACACTGTTCCTGAAGAAACAGGGAAGAAGCTGCTCATTGTTCAGGTGTATGTGGATGACATTATATTTGGGGCTACAACAGACTCACTGTGTAAGGAATATTCCAAACTCATAGGTAGTGAGTTCGAGATGAGTATGATGGGGGAACTGAACTTCTTAGTGGGTCTTCAAGTGAAGAGTCCACAAAGGCAACTTGTATTAGTCAGCAGAAATACATCAAGGAGCTGCTGAAAAGATTCGACATGGAGGAATCAAAAGTGATCAACACCCCCATTGCAGTTGCAACCAAGCTTGACATGGATGACTCTGGATTTCCTGTAAACTAAACAATGTACAGGGGAATCATTGGCTCTCTACTCTACCTCATTGCAAGCAGGCCAGATATTATGTTTAGTGTGGGGTTATGTGCCAGGTTTCAATCAAATCCTAAGGAGCCTCACCTAAAGGCTGCCAAAAGAATCCTACGTAATCTCAAGGGCACACAAGACCTGGTTCTGTACTATCCCTCAGGTGACAATTTCAATCTTGTTGGTTATGCTGACACTGATTATGCAGGTTATCTAGTGGACAGGAAAAGTACCTCAGGAATGGATCATTTACTTGGGTCTTGACTAATCTCATGGGGGACAAGGAAGCAAAACTCTGTGGCTCTCTCCACAGCTGAAGCAGAATATGTTGCAGTTGCATCTTGCTATGCTCAGCTGTTGTGGATCAAACAATAATTGGAGGAATTTGGGGTATACATTGACATGTTCCACTCCTATGTGATAACACCAGCGCCCTCAACATGGCAAAGAACTCGGTTCAATACAAAAGAACCAAGCATATTGATGTGAGACATCATTTCCTCCGAGACAATGTTGAAAAAGGGCACATCTGCATGAAGTTTTGCTACACTGAAGATCAGATTGCCGACATCTTTACCAAGGCACTGAGCAGGGAACACTTTGAGAAAAACAGAATGGCACTGGGGTTGCTAAGACCTAACTGAGAACCTGGTTCCTTAGCATTGGCTATGAGAGTCACTCTGAGATACAGTGAGCTAAACTGTTTTCTGACTAAGCCTAACTCACATAAATACCTTTGCAGGTAGACACGCATGGTGATAACATAAATTAAAGGTACGACTCTGTAGAACAAAAGGAAGCTGAAAAACTTTTTCAAAAAACAGGTACATGACCTGGTTCCTGTACCACAGGTCAGTAGTTATATGTTTTCTATGCCTCTGTCAAAAGGTAACAAATTAATTACTGCTTCCGCATCATCCGATTTTTCAGTGTCTATGTCCATCACGTCCATCTCTCAAATCCTTTAACTCCTTCTGCACGTTTTTTCTTACCAAATCACCTACCGTCATTTTCTTTTTGAACCCGTTCCTCTTTCCCCTCATTGTTACACCTTCATTTTATCAAGCTCCTTCTTCTCTAACCACTCAACATCATCTTCACATACTCTCTCTCTGAAAATCACACTTCCTTCTACACTGTAAATCTCTCTATCTCCCACAAAAATGGCAAATGAGAACTCACCCTCTCTCTCTCTCCTACCACTGACTCCAACCCCGTTCCAACGGAGGTTCAAGCCTTCTCTCTCCCAGACGTCATCATCCCTGCACCTGATTCCTCCCCACTACCTACTGATGTTTCTCCTTCTCTAAAACCCACAGATTCTCCCTCGCCTGAAAAACCAAAAGAAGCCCCAGGAAATGACCTTCCTCAAACCTCTGAAGCCTCTGAGGATGACCCTTACCAGTATCTCAACTCCTCTCTCCTTGACTCCATGACTCTCTTGGAGTCTCCTGAAAAAGAAGCGGCTGATAACATTATGGCCATTGCTTCTGTGAGTCTTCCCTCTGACAGAGCTTCTTCCCTTCCTGAACCTCAGGGGGAAGAACCTCCATTCCTAGGAGATGAAGGGATCCTGGTCTTGTTTGAATTCTCGGTTCATGAGTCTGTCAAAGAGAAGTCTTGTGAGGAACCTGGTTCTCCGCTCCCAGAAACCAACCAGGAACCTATATTCTATACTCCTCCTCTAGAGTCAGTTCCTCCTCTCTCCAAGCCTACTAATGAGGATGATGAGGATGAGATGGTCCTGAGTGCTCGCTTTAAGCTTCGCCAGAAAGTGCTTACTCTTGAATCATCTGCCAAGAGACCATCCACACGGTTGCAAAATAAGGAGACCCTGGACTCTGCTCTGTAAAAGAGCAAGAAAAGCAGTAAAAAGAAGAAGAAGAGACTGATGAAGGAAGGGAAGGAGGTGGTGGTGGATGAAGATATTCATGTGGTTGAGGCAGAAGAGTATGTATAAGAGGAACCAAGTTCCTTCGTAACAAGAAAATCTCCCTCTAAAAGGTCTGTGGGTGGAGTTATGGATAAAGGGCAAAGAAAACCACGTGTGGCGCTTGTGAAAAGCAGTGGAAAGCTCAAGCGAGCTGAAGTTGGTGAAGCTAGTGTCAAAGGGTCCGTGGCTGTAGAATGTTCTACGTGAAAGTATGTGCAAAAG
Source organism: Nicotiana paniculata (assembly GCA_005239505.1). NCBI lineage: Eukaryota > Viridiplantae > Streptophyta > Magnoliopsida > Solanales > Solanaceae > Nicotiana > Nicotiana paniculata. The sequence continues at coordinate 9,712 of ML329644.1, forward strand.
TCAGGAAAAAGAAAAAGAGAAATGAAAATTGTTGAGGAACCAGGTTCAGTGCAAACAATACCAAGTGACAGTGGAAAGTGGCAAGAGAATGTGAGGAGTCAGAGAGTGCTATGGGGTCGGATGTTTGACCTAGAGATTTGCGAGATGGATGGAATACGCCAAATTGTAGCCATGGTTGAGTTATAGAAGTGGGACCATATCTTCAATGTGAGTGTTCCCAAAGTGTGTGAGGATGCCGTGAAAGAATTTTATGCATCCCTATTCATAACTGCTGGGGATCATATTTGTGTTTTAGTGGAAGGAGTTGACATTGTTTTTGACGATGCTGCTCTGGGGAACAGTTCTTCAAGTTCCATCTAGGGGACTGTCTTCTGTGAAAATTGATGCTACTTCTTGTGAGGGAGACTTTCGGCGAGCCATTGTTAAGGTGGGCACAATTCAGCAAGGGGAAGGGGTCCACAAGAAAGCTATGCTCCATGTTTACCAGCTTTTATTCGAACTGGTAAATAAGGTACTTCTCCCCCGTGCTGAAAGGAGATCAATTGCCTCCAAGGCTGATTTGACATTGATGGAGGCTCTTGATTCCTTCACTCCTATCAACTTGCCTGCTCTTATGATTGAACATATGAGGAAAGTGGTGAATGTCAAGGATGGTAATCATGGGTTCCCGTATGGTTTCCTACTTACTCGTGTTTTTGAGTTCTACAAAGTGTCTGTTGCAAACCCCCGAGTAGGGACCCGCAAGCAGACCTTTTCCAAGACGACCTTAGAGGAATGTGAATGTTTTCAGAAACCTGGGGGTAGCACTTCTACAATATCCCAATTGATCAATGCACTGAATGATGCAAATGAGGTGATCAGGGAGTTGAAGGCTCATATTTATATTTTGGATACTCATTTGAGTCAAGCCTCTAGGGGACCTGGTGCTGTTCATTCTTCAAATGAGGAGGTTGCGCGCTTGACCAAAGAGAACACTGATCTTAGGCAGTAGGTAGAGAACCCGCGGGAGAAACTTCTGGAGGAACAAATGTATGCAAATGCCCGTATGGATTTGGTTCTCAAGACTCTTGCTGCATCCTCCTCCAAGCCTTCCTCTTCTAGTGCCCCCTAGGAATCCATCTCTGTCCAGTCTTTATATGTTTTTGATGACGTTTGTGGTTGGTAGTACTTCTTTTGTTCTTTTTGTATTTGGTAATTGGGTCCCACCTAGCTGCTCCCACTTTCAAAAGTCCAAATTAAGACTCTTGATCACGCTCAACTATGTCTTATAAAAAGATTAAGCAGGAATTGCAAATATAATATGAGTATTTGGCCCAGAGTCGAATCCCGCAAGGAATTAACCTATCAATTATTGTTGTTAGACTACTCGATTCTCAATAATCAATTTCCCAAAGGTTATGAATATCACTTTTTGGTATTTTTATTACTACAGCTGGATGAAATTAAATAAACTAAAAGACAACTAATATTGAGGTGTAAACAGATGCGATAAAGGTTTAAGGTTATGGTTTCCCCCGTTGGTGAACTTCCTTCTTGTATACTTTCTATAGTTTTGATTTAGTTGTCTCTATCAATCATGAACACTACAACTACCATAAATCTCTCTCAAGTAATTATGATAATTTACTGGACGCACTCTCTCAAGTTTCACTAGCTAGATTGCATTACAGTTCACATTAGATTGCACCCGAGGTATCGTTATCTCTAATCCAACCTCTAAACCCTCGGATATGACTCTCGCCTATACTCAGGGAGTGGTGTTTTTCAAACATTTACCTAAATATGCACTCTCTCTTAAATAGATACATAATAATAGGCACAACTGATTGAGGGCCCTTCAATCAACTACAACAAGAACATAGTTGAACAAATAGAGATTAACAACCAATTAAAACTATATTAATATCACAATAAAGTCATCCCCCAACGGGTTCCACCAAAACCTTAGATTAGAAAAGTTAGCTACTCATAATAATGATAAAAACTACAAAAGAATTCATGAACAATGATAAAATTCACAAGACAAGGAGATATGGATTGATGCCCAATTGCCCTCCTTGCCTCTTGCCCTTGATTTTCTTGTTCTAAACTCTAAACCTGGATAATCTACTCCTTTGGGCGAATTGAACCTTTTATAGGTTAAGTGGATTGGCCCCGAACTTCCAAAAGTACCCCTTTCGAAGTACTTTTCCCGTCTAGACTAGCGCGGGTGCGCTAATCTCGCGCTAATGCCCGCGCTAATGGGGTTTCTGTCTGCCTCCGGAAAGCTGGACTAGCGCGGGCGTGCTAAGGTCGCACTACAGCCCGTGCTAATGGGTTTTCCTACTGCCTTGATAAATCTCCAGTTTTTAAATCACCTCGAAATTACCCCATGGCCTGTTATTCTTCAAATTCGCCCGGATCACTGTCATAAGACCTCAATAGCTTATTGTACTCATGTGAAACACAAAAATCACCATTAGAGCCAATTTATCATCATTTAACACACTTAAGACCGTGAAGCATCATTAAGTTAGAGTATAAATATACACTAAACTATGTGAATTCAGCCTATTATCATCTCTGCTAGACCAAGCAAAGACTTCTCTGTATCTAACAACTTTGGTATGAATGAATCAGCTTCTTAATGTTCTGCATAATGCCTACTTGCCTCTTCCTTCTGTTTTCTATCATTTTGTGTGCACACATGGGGCATGATTTAGCTTTGTTAGACTTCTTTATGCTTTCTGTCTGATTGTGCCTTTTTATGATGCCAAAAGGGGGAAGATAACATTGATAAATAATAACAATTGATGGCAGGGTTTAAGAGGGAAGCACACAAACAGGGGGAACAATATGGGGTTCTGGTCTTGTATCTGGTTAAGTTAGACTATATAACTGTTCATCAATTATAAAAGTTTGTCATCATCAAAAGGGGGAAATTGATGGGTTAGTATTCTGTTTTGATGATCTAACAAACTTTTATGTAAAGAACCAGATAAAGGACCTGATGCGCAATCAGCTCAATCAGTTAGCATGAACTCAAGAAATCTTGGCAGTGTACATCTAAACTCACAGGGAACATATTAGGGACCCAATCCCTTAACATTTTCATTGACGGAAGTACATGTCAACTCTACAGCTGGAAAGCTGTGACAGAAAAGTGACTGCCTGCAACTGTACACGCGATAGTGCAGTAACAATGCAGTAGTCACTTCCCATTGGTTGAAGATTGTACCAACTAAGCATGGGCATCCTTCTTGGGATGTCCTAGGGATATAATATATTGTTTGAAGACAAACAAGATATTCACTTGAGCATTTACTAACATTCTCTCAAGCATTGAAGAGTTGCTCTTGCATTGAAGGCTCAAGTGTGTCAAGAACAAGAAGACAACTCCACTAAGACGGACCAGTTTCACTACGTGTCTTTAGGTGTCCTAAGTTGAGTTGTAATCTTGTGTTTTGCTTTCTATTGTATCCTATCTTGCTTTATTAGAAGCCTTGTATTAGGAATCTTAAAACCATAAACCATCAATGTTTGTGTAGTGACTAGTGTAGTCATAAGTTAAAGTCTTTGTCACTAGTGAGTAACAAAGTGGCTTGTAATAATTGTATTACAAGTTAGCGTGTCAAAGTCTTTGTAAGAGAGTCATTACAAAGTGGCTTGTAATATTTGAGATTACAAGTTAGTGAAGTTGAAATCCTACCAGTGTAGGTCGTGGTGTTTGTCCCCTTAAGTTGGGATTTTTCCACGTAAAAATCGTGTGCCTCTTTTACTTACTGTCTCTATCGATAACTCCGAGGAAACTGGTAAAGGACCAGGTCTCTTTACAGTTTGTGGAGTCCTAGAAACTATCATTATTCTTTTTATTCCCTGATTTGTCTTTATCTTTTATAACTGTGCGTAGCACGGTTTTATTTACTAGTAATTATATATATGATTTATGTATAATTTATGTATAACTGTGTACAATTAATGATATATATCGGATAGAAAAAGTAAACATTGAATCTTATCGACTATTTGTGTAAGAATTCCTATCAAAAATCCACTGACCTGATTAATCCAGATTTGGAAAGTATAGGTGATCATGCTCAACTATGCCTTATAAAAAGAACTAAGTGGTCATTGCAAATATAATTCGGTCTAAAAGTCCGAAGTCGAATCGCACAGAAAACTAAGGTTTAGCTACAACTGTTCACTATCACCAAGAAGACAAGTTTGAACAATTTCTAAGTTATAAATATGAAAATTCTTATTTAACTAATTAACTAACAAATTGCAATAGAAAATTACCAACTAAAGATACTAAGAATTGGAGACAAGATTAAGGAGGTCTAGAGTTATGATTTTCTCAATTGCGGGAATTCTTCCCGCTACGTCTCCTATAATTTTACCTAATTATTCTCTACTGACCGTGAGCACTTCAGGTGTCATAATTCTCTCCTAAGAAATTATCACAATTTACTAGACATATTATCCCGAACTACGCTAGCTGGCACAATCTTACCGCTCACTATGACCACGTCAAGGTTTTGTTATTCCTAAATCCACCTTTAAACCCTTCGTATGATTCCTCACATACGTCAGGAGTGATGTTGTTCAACAACTACCTAAATATGTACCCTTTTCCAAGTAATACATACTAAATAGGCACAGTCAATTGATGGACATTCAATCAACAATAATAAACACGTAGTTGAACAAGTAGAGAAATCTAACAGCTCAATTATATAAAAACATAAAAAGAATTTATCCTACAAAAGGTTCTATCAAAGCTCTAGATAACAAATTAGCTATTCATAATAGTATGCAAAACTACAATACTAGAATTGATACCCAATAATGGAAATAGGAAGAAGGAAGTGAAAAGCTCGTAGAAGAATTCCCCACCTTGATCCTAGTATGTTCTTGCCACCTTAGGTCAAATCCCTGGTCTAATCTGTCCAATCTCGATCTCAAAATGGTGCTCAATGACTATTTATATGTGTAGGAAAAAATCCTAGACGAAATAATCAAGTCCAAAACCAAATAGAAGACAATATAGACCTGAAATCCGAAACATGCGAAGACCTCGCCCAGACCACGCCTCAAGCCTCGCGGCGCAAGTCATAACACGAGATAAATCCCTCGCGTCGCGTGCTCTGCTGCTTCATTTCTCATTCTTCAAATGTGATGCCTAACTTCTGCTATCTTTCTCAATTCTTTCTTCATTCCACAATAAGTTTGCCTTGTTTCTTTTTCTTGTCTTCTTTTGCTTTGACTTCAATCGTTGTTTCATTATCTCATTATAATATTTCTCATCATCAAATAATCACGAGCCTTTCTTGTAGTGCATAAAATACACATAAAATCTCTACTTTGCTCCTAATTTCGTCTTCAACGTACATACTATTACGCGGCGTCTTTTTGAGATTCCATGGAAGGGCGGCGTAAGGCTAAGAAACTGATGTCAGTGCAGTTGCTGTCCGCCAACTGAGGTCCTCTCCGTATGCTAGACGAGATTGTCAGTGCCGTATGGGAAAACCAATGTCAAGAACAATTGAGAGAACATAAATGAGAATTGAAAGAAAGCTTGATTGCATAAATGAAAGCTATTACAAAAGTAGGCAACGCGGTGTTGAGGGGGAGAGACACCAGTACAGAGAATTGCTTGCTAGAAAGTTTTTGATTGCTTGATCCCCCCTTAATAATGCTTAAAAAAAATAAACCAAAGTTAATAGACTTGACCTAAATAAACTAGAGAATCCTAATGGAAATACATGGAATAAAACTACTCTATATTTACAATGAAAAGGACTTAGTTTTCTACAAGTTAGAAACATGTCCGTTGTCAGTAATTTTGTCTTAGGCATCACAATCTACACGCGCAGCATTGTATGCGCGCGCAACGCTATTGGCAGCTACCTGCGGCTAGGCGCTGGCGAAGGATATCGGTCGGGGGACAGAGGCACATGCGCACTTGTCACTTGGCGCGGCCATGACCACGGGGCCGTCCGTGGCGCTAGGCGTTGGAAGGCTTGCCAGGACACCATGGGGCACGTCCAAGGGGTCATGGGGCAAGGCTAAAAATCCGCCCATGACATTCTCCCCCACCTGAGTTGGCGACGTCCTCAACTCCTTACTTGCAAGATAATCTTTAATTAGGATCTTGTAGGCTTTGAGGTTTGTTCCCCTCTCCCAAGTATTCTCTTCTCCTCTGCATCACAACCCTGCCATTTCACCAAAAACTCTTGGTGGTCCTTCCTTGAGGCGTGAATCACCCGATCATCAAGTATGGCTTCATCACGCCTTTTCCCGGTTGAATTGGGGCCTCGAATACTGGCTATTATGAGTTGGCCCCTTGAAGGGTCCTCCGTGTCTTCCCGAAAAGGTTTCAGAAGGATGACATGGAAGACGAGATGGATTTTCCACCAAGCTGGGGTATCCACCCGGTATGCAACTTTCCCAATGCGCCTTTCAATGGACAAGGGTCCAATGTATTTTTGCAATAGACGAGGGTCATGGACCCCTGCAAACAAGTACCGATTTGGAATTTTTACCATCACTTTGTCTCCTACTCGGTATTCAATAAAACGACGATTTTGATCAGCATGCCTCTTCATCCGCTTTTGGGCTTTGACCAGATAGCTCCGCACTATCTCCAAATTTGTCTTCCATTCTTTTGGGAAGCTAGCAACTCGAGGAGATTTTGACATTTTTGGTGCATTCACAGTGTGTGGGAGTAGCGATTGCTGCCCAGTAATAATTTCAAAAGCACTTTTTTTTTGTACTAGAGCTCTTTTGTGAGTTGAAACATAGTTGAACAGCATCCAGAAGCTTCACCAAATTCTTGTGCGATCCAGTAACAAAGTGGCAAAGATATTTATCCAACATACCATTGAACCGCTCTGTATGGCCATCGGATTGCAGATGAAAACTTGAGCTATGACTCAATTTTGACCCGAGGCACTTAAATAGTTGGGTCCAAAAGTTTCTAATGAAGCGTGAATCGCGGTCACTAACGATGTCTTTGGGCAGGACCCAATATTTGACGACATGAGAGAAGAAGAGTCGAGTTGTATCTTTTGCTAATATATATTTTGGTGCTGCAATGAATGTGGCATACTTGGAAAATCGATCCACAAGAACCAAGATAGTTGTGAGAACTCCTACCTTAGGCAATCCGGCGATGAAATCAGAGACACGCTTTCCCAAGATCTTTTTGGGACAGCTAGTGGTTCCAAGAGTCCCGCTTCCGTCAAGCGGCCGGACTTGTCCTTCTAGCATACTAGACAAGTCCTCACATACTGAGCAACGTCATCGGCTATTTGAGGCCAATAATATGCACGACGAAGTAATGCTATGGTGTGTTCTTCGCCGGGGTTGAGAGTGTCGTGACATTCTTCCAGAAGAGCCCTTCTCAGATCTCCTCCTTTAGGAACATAAAGTCGGTTCCCTTTTACCTTCAGGAAACCATCCTACATGTAGAACTGGTGAGTTTTTCTCTGTCCTACTAGATCAACCAAATACTGTGCAACAGGATCCTTGATGAGTAGATGTTGTAGCTGGTCTTTTATGGTGGTAGCTACTTCGCTCCCCCTTAGGGTGGCGAGTAGGAACACTGATGCTAATTCAGCTCTCCAAATGATCGCATCAGCAACATGATAAATCTTTCCACTTCTATACTCCCGGTTGAAGTGAAATTCTGCTAGGAGTTCCTGCCACCGGGCCTGTCTGCTATTTAGCCTTGGATGGGTCATGAAATGACTAACAATTGTGTTGTCTATCTCGACCACAAACGGTGATCCCAACAGATAATGACTCTAAAGGTGTAAGCAGTGAACGACAACCAATAATTCTTTATCTTGGGCGGCATAGCGCCGCTCTGCATCCTTTAGCTTCTGGCTCTCGTATGCTACGAGATGCCCGTCTTGTAGTAAGACTCTGCCAAGAGCATAGTCAGAAGCATCCGTTTGTACCTCGAATGGCTTGGCCAAATAAAGGAGGGCCAAGACGGGGCTATTATACATAGCCACTTTTAATGCGTTGAAGGCCTCCGCTCGCCTGGGTCCCCAATCCCAAGGCATGAACTTCTTGAGGAGTTATGTCAATGGCACTGCGATAAGGGAGTAATTCTTCACATATCGCCGATAGAAATTGCATAGGCCAAGGAATTCCCTCAAGGCGTGGATATCCTTGGGCGGCGGCCAATCTGTGATAGCTTGGATCTTTTGCTGGTCCATCTTGATCCACCCTTCCTCAATGATATGTCCGAGGAAGTCGATCTGTTTTTTAGCAAAGGAGCACTTGGATAGCTTTGCGTATAATTCATGCTCCCGCAATCGGGCTAGGACCTTCCGCAAGTGCTCTAGGTGTTATTCCAGGGTTTGGCTGTAAACCACAATGTCATCCAAATAGACCACCACTAATTCGTCAATGTACTCTCGAAAGACCTGGTTCATCAGGGTGCAAAATGTGGCTGGAGCATTAGTCAAGCCGAACGGTATAACCAAGAAGTCGAACGACCCATATCTTGCCACACAGGTCATTTTGTGTTCATCACGCTCAACAATTCGAACTTGCTAATACCCTGTCTTCAGGTCAATTTAGTGAACATCTTCGCACCCCCAATCTATCGAACAAGTCTGCCATGAGCGGAATAGGATACTTGTTCTTCACAGTTTTTTTGTTTAGAGCCCGATAATCCACACAAAGTCGTAGACTACTCTCATGTTTCTTTTGGAACAACACAGGGGACCCTTATGGGGACTTGGAGGGTACAGTGATCCCTGTGTCTAGCATCTCCGTAAACTGTCTCCAAAGCTCGGTGAGTTCGGGTTGTGACATTCTATAAGGCGCTCGGGCAGGTGGATTCGCACCCGGCACTAACTCAATCTCATGGTCCACAGTGCGCCTAGGCGGGAGTCGCTTTGGCATCTCCTGTGGCATGATGTCTTCAAGCTTCAGTAGTAGCTCTTTTACGGGTATATGGATGGGACTCTATGAGCTTTCTACCTCATCAATACATAGGATAGCCAGGAACATAGGTTCATGTCTTTTGACTCCCTTCTTCAGCTGCAAGGCCGAGATGTTCTCAGCGGCCATCTTCATGGGCATGCACGGGATAATGCAGGGCTTGGCCCCGTTTGCTCCCATCGTCAGAAGAATTTCTGCATATGGTACGGGCATGGTGTTGGTTTGCCTCAATAATGCCTGCCCAACTATCAACTCGAAGTCATCTATGATCACCACGCGAAAGTTGAATTTTCCTTCATAAGAACCCATCTTCACTGGTACTTCTTTCGTTATTCCACCCACTGGTTTAGGAGGTGAGTTGATAGCCTTGACATGACCTCTGCCCTTTCCTACAACTATGCCAAGACTCTCCACCTGAGTTGAGGCCAAGTAGTTGTGGGTAGCACCCGAATCTATCATCGCTCGAATGGGTTTGCCATTCACCTTCAGTTCAACGAACATCAAGGTCCTGTATTGTTTAAGAGGAGTCCTCTCATTCGTCTTCTTTTTTCCTTTCTTGGTGATTGGGCAAGGGTCCTTCTTCTTACAGATACCAGCACTGATTCCCGCTAATGCATCAGAAATAGAACCAACAATTGCATTGAAGGCACCTACTGGCTCGGTCTGCTCCGCATCATCTGATTCGTGATCTGTCCCAGCATCAAAAGCTTGATGGACGTTCATATGTGCATGTGGGCATTCATTATTCCAATGTGGCCCGCCACAATGACGACATCCTGAAGGGGGATTTCTCCCCTGATCATTGTTGTTTGAGGCAGCACTATTGCTGCTTAAGGAAAGAGTCTTAGATTTGGTGGCACTCCGGTGTCCCCCACTTCTGTTAGGGCCACCATGGTTAGACTGGCCTCCTTTGTATCCTGCTCATACAGGAGGTTGAGGCCTATTCTTCCGAGTTTCCACTCGATAGTCCCCAAGGCATTTTGCTACTTGGATCGCCTTAGGTAGGGTATCTACCCTTTGTCTTTGCAGCTCCAAGCAGGCATAGGGTTTCAACCCTTCCAGGAAGGTGAAAAGCTTGTCCTTGTCCCCCATGTCATGGATGTTCAGCATGAGTGTGGAGAATTATCACACTTAATCCCGTACTGATTTTGTCTGGCATAACTCCCGTAGTTTCCCCCTTGCATTGTACTCAACGTTTTCGGGGAAGATTTCTTGGCGTATGGCTGCCTTCAGTTCTGCCCATGTCTCCAGAGCATCTTCACCGGCCCTGACGGATTCGTACTTTACTCACCACCAGAGTTTAGCATCACCCTAAAGATACATGGCAGCAGTAGCTACCTTCTTGGCTTCTTCTAGGCCTCCCAAGACATCGAAGTACTGCTCGATGTCGAAGTTGAAATTTTCCACTTCTTTAGCATTCCGAGCTCCACTGTATGGCTTTGGCTCAGGAATTTTCAATTTTTGTGCTGCAGGGGCGAGGTTCTCAGCACCCCCGATTTGGTTTCCACCTCCTCGAAGCAAGCCCTGTAGAGCAGCATTGACAACATTGAGTTGGCCTGTCAAGTTGTCTATAGTTTGCTGCATGGCAGTCACCCTGTCTGCCTCATGTGCCCTGTAGGATAAATCCTCGGCACGCGTCTGTTGGAGGTCCTCGAATTTACTAAAAATCTCGGTTGCCTCAGTGGCTTCCATTTGCCGGTCTCCTTCAGAGTTGCGACTGATGTTTTCTATGTCAACTTCGGCCCGGAGCATTCTGAGGTCCAGGTCGTCCAACCGTTGCACTAGGATTGTTTGTAGTTCAAGCACCATATTTACGATGGGTCATAATACGTCAATCTTCTCTTCAAGTGCCGCAATGTGGTCCCCATAATTCACCATGGTCAGAAATGGTGGTAATGGAAATGCGTTCCCTCGTCCGATGTCGAGCCTATGCTCTAATACCAACTGTTACGCGGCGCTTTCCTGAGATTCCTTGGAAGGGCGACGTAAGGCTAAGCAACTGATGTCAGTGCAGTTGTTGTCCGCCAACTGAGGACCCCTCTGTATGCTAGACGAGATTGTCAGTGTCGTACGGGAAAACCAATGTCAAGAACAATTGAGAGAACATAAATGAGAATTGAAAGAAAGCTTGATTTCATAAATGAAAGCTATTACAAAGGTTGGCATCACGGTGTCGAGGAGGAGAGACACCAGTACAGAGAATTGCTTGCTAGAAAGTNTTTTGTCTTAGGCATCACAATCTGAACGCGCGACGTTGTTTGCGCACGCGGCGCTGTTGGTAGCTGCATGCGGCTAGGCGTTGGCGAAGGATATCGGTGGGGCGACAGAGGCACATGAGCACTTTTCACTCTGCGCGGCCAAGACCATGTGGCCGTCCGTGGCGCTAGGCGTTGGGAGGCTTGCCAGGACGCCACGGGCGCGTCCAAGGGGTCATGGGGCGTTGCTTAAAAGCCGCTCATGACATTCTCCCCCACCTGAGTTGCCGACGTCCTCAACGCCTTACTTGCAAGATAATCTTTAATTAGGATCTTGTAGGCTTTGAGGTTTGTTCCCCTCTTCCAAGTATTCTCCGCCGCATCACAACCCTGCCATTTCACCAAAAACTCTTGGTGGTCCTTACTTAAGGCGTGAATCACCTGATCATCAAGTATAGCTTTAGTACGCCTTTTCTCGATTGAATTGGGGCCTCAAATAATGGGTATTGTTAGTTGGATCCGTGAAGGGTCCTCCGTGTCTTCCCGAAAAGGTTTCAGAAGGCTGACATGGAAGACGTGAAGGATTTTCCACCAAGCTGGGGTATCCACCCGGTATGCAACTTTCCCAATGCGCCTTTCAATGGACAAGGGTCCAATGTATTTTTGCAATAGACGAGGGTCATGGACCCCTGCAAACAAGTACCGCTTTGGAATTTTTACCATCACTTTGTCTCCTACTTGGTATTCAATAATACGATGATTTTGATCAGCATGCCTCTTCATCCGCTTTTGGGCTTTGACCAGATAGCTCCGCACTATCTCCAAATTTGTCTTGCATTCTTTTGAGAAGCTAGCAGCTCGAGGAGATTTTGACATGTTTGGTGCATTCACAGTGTGTGGGAGTAGCGATTGCTGCCCGGTAATAATTTCAAAAAGCACTTTTGCCCTTACTAGAGCTCTTTTGTGAGTTGAAACGTAGTTGAACAACATCCAGAAGCTTCACCCAATTCTTCTGTGATCCAGTAACAAAGTGGTGAAGATATTCCTCCAACATACCATTGAACCACTCTGTCTGGCCATCGGATTGTGGATGAAAACTTGAGCTATGACTCAATTTTGACCCGAGGCACTTAAATAGTTGGGTCCAAAAGTTTCTAATGAAGTGTGAATCGTGGTCACTAACGATGTCTTTGGGCAGGACCCAATATTTGACGACACGAGAGAAGAAGAGTCGAGTTGTATCTTCTGCTGATATATATTGTGGTGCTACAATGAAGGTGGCATACTTGGAAAACTGATCCACCACAACCAAGATAGTTGTGAGAACTCCTACCTTGGGCAATCCGGTGATGAAATCAGAGATACGCTTTCCCAAGGTCTTTTTGGGACAGCTAGTGGTTCCAAGAGTCCCGCTTCTGTTAAGCGGTCGGACTTGTTCTTCTGGCATACTAGACAAGTCCTCACATACTGAGCAACGTCATCTGCTATTTGAGTCCAATAATATGCACGGCGAAGTAACTCTATGGTATGTTCTTCGCCAGGGTGGCCGACCCACAGAGTGTCGTGACATTCTTCCAGAAGATTCCTTCTCAGATCTCCTCCTTTAGGAACATAAAGTCGGTTCCCTTTTACCTTCAGGAAACCATCCTACATGTAGAACTGGTGAGTTTTGCTCTGTCCTACTAGTTCAACCAAATACCGTGCAGCAGGATCCTTGATGAGTAGATCCTGTAGCTGGTCTTTTATGGTGGTAGCTACTTCGCTCCCCCTTAGGGTGGCGAGTAGAAACACTGATGCTAGGTCAGCTCTGTGACTGAGCGCATCAGCAACATGATTAGTCTTCCCACTTCTATACTCCAGGTTGAAGTGAAATTCTGCTAGGAGTTCCTGCCACCGGGCCTGTCTGCCATTCAATTTCGGCTAGGTCATGAAATGACTAACAACTGTGTGTCTGTCTTGACCACGAATGGTGATCCCAGCAGATAATTCCTCTAAAGGCGTAAGCAATGAACGACAACCAATATTTATTTCTCTTGGCGGCATAGCGCCGCTCTGCATCCTTCAGCTTCCGGCTCTCGTATGCTACAGGATGCCTGTCTTGTAGTAAGACTCCGCCAAGAGCATAGTCAGAAGCATCCGTTTGTACCTCGAATGGCTTGGCCAAATCAAGGAGGGCCAAGACGGGGCTACTGTACATAACCGCTTTTAATGCGTTGAAGGCCTCCGCTCGCTTGGGTCCCCAATCCCAAGGCATAAACTTCTTTAAGAGTTCTGTCAATGGCACTGCGATAAGGGAGTAATTCTTCACAAATCGTCGATAGAAATTACATAGGCCAAGGAACGCCCTCAAGGCGTGGATATCCTGGGCGGCGACCAATCTGTGATAGCTTGGATCTTTTGCTGGTCCATCTTGATCCGCCCATCCTTAATGATATGTCCGAGGAAGTCGATCTGTTTTTTAGCAAAGGAGCACTTGGATAGCTTTGCGTATAATTCATGCTCCCGCAACCGGGCTAGGACCTTCCGCAAGTGCTCTAGGTGTTCTTCCATGGTTTGGTTGAAAACTACAATGTCATCCAAATAGACCACCACTAATTCTTCAATATACTCTCGGAGGACCTGGTTCATCAGGGTGCATAATGTGGCTGGAGCGTTAGTCAAGCCGAAAGGCATAACCAAGAAGTCGAACGACCTATATCTTGTCACACAGGTCGTCTTGTATTCATCACCCTCAGCAATTCGAACTTGACAATACCCTGTCTTCAGGTCAATTTTCGTGAACACCGTCGCACCCCCAATCTATCGAACAAGTCTGCCATGAGCGGAATAGGATACTTGTTCATCACAGTTATTTTTTTAGAGCTGGATAATCCACACAAAGTCGTAGACTACTCTCATGTTTCTTTTGGAACAACACAGGGGACCCTTATGGGGACTTGGAGGGTACAGTGATCCCTGTGTCTAGCATCTCCGTAAACTGTCTCCAAAGCTCGGTGAGTTCGGGTTGTGACATTCTATAAGGCGCTCAGGCAGGTGGATTCGCACCCGACACTAACTCAATCTCATGGTCCATAGTGCGCCTAGGCGGGAGTCACTTTGGCATCTCCTGTGGCATGATGTCTTCAAGCTTCAGTAGTAGCTCCTTTACGGGTATATTGATGAGACCCGATTAGCTTTCTACCTCATCAATGCATAGGGTAGCCAGGAACATATGTTCATGTCTTTTGACTCTTTTCTTCAGTTGCAAGGCCGAGATGTTCTCAGCGGCCATCTTCATGGGCATGCACAGGGAATGCATGGCTTGGCCCCGTTTGCTCCCATCATCAGAAGCATGTGTGCATATATTACGGGCATGGTGTTGGTTTTTTTCAAGAATATCTTCCCAACTATCAACTCGAAGTCATCTATGATCACCACGCGCAAGTTAAATTTTCCTTCATAAGAACCCATCTTCATTGGTACTTGTTTGGTTATTCCACCCACTGGTTGAGGAGGTGAGTTGATAGCCTTGACATGACCTCTGCCCTTTCCTACAACTATACCAAGACTCTCCACCTGAGTTGAGGCCAAGTAGTTGTGGGTAGCAACCGTATCTATCATCGCTCGAATGGGTTTTCCATTCACCTTCAGTTCAACGAACATCAAGGTCCTGTCTTGTTTAAGAGGAGTCCTCTCATTCGTCTTATTTTTTCCTCTCTTGGTGATTGGGCAGGGGTCCTTCTTCTTACGGATACCAGCACTGGTTCCCGCTAATGCATCGTAAATAGAACCAACAATTTCATTGAAGGCACCTACTGGCTCGGTATCCTCTGCAGCATCTGATTCGTCATCCGTCCCATCATCAAAAGCTTGATGGGCGTTTATCTGTGCATGTGGGAATTCATTATTCCAATGTGGCCCGCCACAATGACGACATCCTGAAGGGGATTTCTCCCCTGATCATTGTTGTTTGAGGCAACACTGTTGCTGCTTGAGGAAGGAGTCTTAGATTTGGTGGCACTCCGGTCTCCCCCACTTCTATTAGGGCCACCATGGTTAGACTGGCCTCCTTTGTATCCTGCTCGTACAGGCAGTTGAGGCCTATCCTTTTGTGTTTCCACTTGATAATCCCCAAGGCATTTCGCTGCTTGGATTGCCTTAGGTAGGGTATCTACCCTTTGTCTTTGCAGCTCCAAGCAGGCATAGGGTTTCAACCCTTCCAGGAAGGTGAAGATCTTGTCCTTTTCCCCCATGTCATGGATGTTCAGCATGAGCGCAGAGAATTCTCACACGTCATCCCGCAGTGATTTGGTCTGGCTGAGCTCCTGTAGTTTCCCCCTTGCATTGTACTCAACATTTTTGGGGAAGATATGTTGGCGTATGGCTGTCTTCAGTTCTGCCCATGTCTCCAGAGCATCTTCACCGGCCCTGATGGATTCGTACTTTACTCACCACCAGAGTTTAGCATCACCCTGAAGATACATGGCAACCGTTGCTACCTTCTTGGTTTCTTCTAGGCCTCCCACGACATCGAAGTACTGCTCGATGTCGAAGATGAAATTTTCCACTTCTTTAGCATTCCAAGCTCCACTGTATGGCTTTGGCTCAGGAATTTTCAATTTTTGTGCTGCAGGGGCGAGGTTCACAGCACCCCCAATTTGGTTTCCACCTCCTTGAAGCAAGCCCTGTAGAGTAACATTGACAACATTGAGCTGTCCTGTCAAGTTGTCTATAGTTTGCTGATGGCAGTCATCCTGTCTGCCTCATTTGCCCTATAGGCTAAATCCTCGGCACGCTCCTGTTGGAGGTCCTCTAATTTACTAAAAATCTCGGCTGCTTGAGTGGCTTCCGTTTGAGGTCCAGGTCGTCCAACCTTGGTACTAGGCTGGTTTGTAGTTCAGGCACCGTATTTATGATGGGTTGTAATACGTCAACCGTCTCTTCAAGGGCCGCAATGCGGTCCCCATAATTCACCATGGTCAGAAATGGTGGTAATGGCAATGCGTTCCCTCATTCGATGTCGAGCCTAGGCTCTGATACCAACTGTTACATGGCGCCTTACTGAGATTCCTTGGAAGGGCGACGTAAGTCTAAGCAATTGATGTCAATGCAGTTGTTGTCCGCCAACTGAGGTCCCCTCCATACGCTAGACGAGATTGTCAATGTCGTACAGGAAAACCAATATCAAGAACAATTGAGAGAACATAAATGAGAATTGAAAGAATGCTTGATTGCATAAATTAAAGCTATGACAAAATTAGGCAACGCGGTGTCGAGGGGGAGAGACATCAGTACAAAGAATTGCTTGCTTGAAAGTTTTTGATTGCTTGATCCCCCTTAATAATTCTTAAAAAAAACCAAAGTTACAAGACTTGACCTAAATAAGCTAGATAATCATAATGGAGATACATGGAATAAAACTACTCTATATTTACAATGAAAAGGACTTAGTTTTCTACAAGGTAGAAACTTGTCCGTTGTCAACAACTTTGTCTTAGGCATCACAATCTGCGCATGCGGCACTGTTGGCAGCTGCCTGCGGCTGGGCGCTGGCGAAGGATATCGGTGGGGCGACAGAGGCACATGCGCTCTTGTCACTTGGCGCGGCCAAGACCACGGGGTCGTCTGCGGCGCTAGACGTTGGGAGGATTGCCAGGACGCCACAGGGCGCGCGTCCAAGGGGTCATGGGGCATGGCCGGAAAGCCGCCCATGACAATACACATACAATAGACTCAATTAAGCACAAATATAGTATAGTTTAGCATTAAAGCACCTAAATGTAAGGTAAGTAATGCACTAAGAATATGTAATTATGGCCAAACATCACTACCCCACACTTAAATGTTGCTCGTCCTCGAGCAATCAAACTACACTTTATATAGACACAATCTTTTTAGACTAAGCACAAGAGTGTAACATCTTCACCTCAAGATTTGACTCACACATACCATGCATTATTCCCAACTCACTCACTTACTCTAACATGGAGGTCAATGACATTACCTTTCCTTCGTGAATCAAGTTCCCTCACAATACAAAAGAGAGTAGTTCCACACACAAAATAAAATTTAAGAACAATTAGGAACTCAAAATAGAAAGAATTCACTCCCTCTCAGAGATAACATTCATATGCCGCAAAAGATGCACCATAGGCTTGTCCGTAGTGTGATACTCTACTAATCAAGCTCATTTAGCCTAGAATCAAGTAGGACTTTAACATGTTGTAATGTAGGGTGTGGGTCAGGTAGGATACATTTGGATAAAAGAGCTATCGCGCCCCATTTTTCTCGCGAAATCGGGTTTCGACATTTTGGGAAAACTCCTTTAAATGGGTATTAAAAGAGAAGAGTCGCCACCTAACGATTTTAAGGTGCGTTAGGGCACCTATTTTCAAGTAACTCATATAAACCGATTTGCGTTACCAGAGATTGGGTAAGGGCTTGAAATTACCTTGAGGGAAAGGCGTTAGGCACCCCTCGAGGTCCACAATGGTGGATCCCGGCCAAACTCATTTTGTGAATTAGTCATTAAGAAAATAATTTAAGCACATAGAAATTATCAGAAAACAAGAATAAGGGAGTTCCTAGGTTTATTAGCCTATAGGATCATATCTGTACAATACCCGGTAAACCTTCCTCAACTAGAGGGTTACATGTGGCATTAGCGCACATGTCATAATATCCCTTTAGTACCCAATTACCCTCCCCTTAGCAGTTATAAGTGGTTTTAATCAAACAAACTCTATGCGTGCATTACCCGTCCCTTCCTTATGGCCCCGGAGGTGTTTAGGACCTCTGATTTAGGCAGTTCGAGACTCTCCTAAGGTGTTTAAAGGAGAAAATCTAAGCGACAACAAAAAATATATAGGACTGCCAAGTAAAATAACAATTAAGGGGCTCATGTTTACCTCCGCAAATAAATAGATAATTAGCACGTCTCAAACAACAATATTTCAGATGTTTCAGAAAGGTCCTAGAACAGGATATCTAGGTGAGCATGACTAGCAGAGAATATGCAGCATTGTGTTAAGGCGAAAGTGATAGAAACCTAATCAGTTTGCCTATTGATTTTAGGACTTGCTGAATCTGGGCAGTTCACAAATAATTAAACAAAGCACAGTTTTACCATTTGCAAGATTTCAATTATCCTACAAGCTTTCCTAGGCGTGGATTCGAGATGTCCTATAAACATGATATCTAAATGTTAATCAGAATCTTAATACTAACAAGCAATTTTAAACATGCAGTTTGAGTTCATTATGTCCTATAGGCATGCTGTCTAGGTGCTGAATATTACATAACTGATTTTATACATTTATCTCTATAAGCATGATATCTAGGTGTTGGAACTGCTTTTTATACTATCTAGGCATGGGCGTAATATTCAGGCAAGTGCAATAAAAGTCCTAAAACATGTTTTCTAATGCACAAAGGAGAACTTTATGAACATGATTATTAGGCAGAATTAACAACCTAGTGACAATGTTTCTAAACATGCATGATGTGTGCAACATCTTTTAGAAAAGCAGAAGTTCTAGAACAAACGATATGATGCCTATGAACATGTTTTCTAATGCACAAATGATCCTAAGAGCATGATTACCAATGCAAGCAAATAGTCATAGTAATACTAAGAGCATGATTTCTACCCAACTGCCCCCACAAAAAAATATATGAAAATCCCTCCCCCTTTATTAATATCCCCAATATCTGTTTACAAGGATCATTGTTATAGACCATTACATAACAAATAAAATCTATGCTATACGAAGCCTGAATAGGCCAAAAATGAACCTGGAAATACCAGGCTTTCAAACAGTTCAAAGTGTCATAGTCTCATAATGTCTAATAGGGATACCCTGGTGTGTCAAAGTTCCCAAGGGCCTCAGGGACCCCGGGAAATGCTCACACCAAGATCCTTTTAAATAGATAAGTGGTTATGTGCAGTGTGGAAGGACCAGCCCAGTGTTCCAGAGTTCGGAGCAATCCCATGGATCCCTAGGTAGTACACACACTGGAGGGGCAGAACTTAAGTAGTCTAAGAGTAGAAGTATGAGTGTTTGACATAGTTGAGTAGATAGTATAGAGGTAAAATCTTTAGGAGTTAAAATACTTCAGGAGTAGAAATAGTTTAGGAAAACATATTAGGAGTGAAAAAAACATGTTGAAAACTTTTTGAAGGAAATGAAGGTTCATCAACAACAACATGGTCACAAAAGCATCAGATTGCCCAGATTCAACTTCAGTTTATCAATTAGTTCTAGGTGTACAAACAGTTACAAAAAAGAGAGCAGGGGTTGGGAACACAAGACACTTAAAACGGGAGAACATAAGGAGGATAAGAAGGAGGGCATATTGAACAACAAGTACACAGAACAAGCAGGGGCTGATTGACAACCAACAACCAAATTCATAACATTATAACACAAACTACTGACTTAGAGTCTTAACAAGGAAATCATACTTGAAGCTAAAGTGGTAATAGACAGTAATCATAGAGACAGAATGCAGGAATAGTCATGATGAGGACATGGGTCTACCATATAGAATTAGACATTCCAATTGGGGTTAATCAAATAAATTAGGATTCTGAGATACTAAAATGAGCATGCTAGTTGAAGGAAGTAAACAAGAAAGATGGAAGTACTTAAACTAAGGTAAACATGCTGTTTAAAGTAATAAACAAGAAGAGTGAAATTTAAACATGCTGATCAGGCAGTAAACAGAGTTAATTAGACAGTAGTTATGCTAGTATAGAAAGACACAGCCTTAATAGAAGCAAAGCAACAAGGAGCACATAGATTTGAATCTCAAAATGACATTGTGATAGGAACATACCAGTAAAGGAAGCAAATACATAAAGTAAAGTAGGAAGAATTCCATAGTCTAGCCTTGGATTTCAGTCGGCTAGACAAGTAATGAGCCCAAGTAGCAGAAAGGGAGATGAGAGAAAGTTTGTGTGTGTGTGAACTATATCGTTCCTCCCCTTTTAGAGGTAGAATAAGAGTGTATATATGGCACTTAGGGAGCAAATTTAAATAAGGTAAAGAGAGTCAGAATTCAATCAATTAAGGACAATCAAATAATCACAGAATCAATTCCCATAAGGGAGTCCGGACTAGACCCCTTAATTGGGGGGGGGGGGGAATCAATTAACGGTTAAAACAGGGGGTTCCATTAAGGTAAGGAATCAAAATCATACCATATAGGGAGTTAGTAGAAATCCCAAAACCATACTAATAACTAATTAAGACAAGTATGATAAATTAAGGTCACAAATAAAGAAATAAATAAAATTTCAACACACAAATTATATCAGGGTAATTAATAGGAAATAATCAGTAAAAATATTTAAAGAATACTGATTTATGGGTAAGAATTACTCAGATTCTCTAAATAGAAATCGACTAAGTAAAAACTCACAAAAATACAAGATTTAACAAGAAAAGCAGGTTCGAACCAGTAATAGAGATCAATTAGGGAAAAAATCCCAAAGAATATTTAACAGGGAAAACATTTGAATAAAAAATATGGAATAAATGAATATGATCGGCATAACAGAAATAACCAAAGTATCGAAACAAAATTGAAGAAATCATCACATCACACAGAATCGTCTAGGGTTCGAACATTCATGTAAAAATTAATCAAGATGATGAAGAAACAATTAATTAAACACTGAGAAGTTAGAAAAAACTTTGAACCAAAGTCTGGGATGAACCCTAGTTTTAGAAAGAGTGAATAAAAATCGAAATAGTTAATTGAAACAAGGGATTTTTAAAGGAAAACACTTAATAATACTTGAGTTGCCTCAGAACTATAAAGATCTGAGAAGGATCGACAATATCAAACTAGGGTTTTCAGAAATTAGAGGAGATGAAGAGAACTAGTAAAAAACCTATAGATCCATAATAAAAACAAAAGGAAATCCTTACTTACAAACAAAAATGGCCTGAGATAGGCCGGTAAAACAAGTTTCAAAACTAGAATAGGTTGGCTTTCCTCGAGATTTCTTAAGGACTCATGAAATCAAAGAGCCATGGAGTATAGGAGACCAGGGGTGGTCGGAGAATGCACGCAAACACCATAGAAGGAAGGTTCCCGCGTGTGACAACGATTAGGGTTAGGGTGAGTTGAGAGAGAATTTGAGGGGTGATGGAACGGGTGACGATGTAATGAGAGGAAATGGGAGGGGTTAGGGTTGATTAGGGATTAATAAGGTAAGTTTAATCGTGAACCGTTGATCTAAAAGATCAGCGACCACGATTAAAAGGGTTATTGGGTCGGGCAGGTATAAGGATTGGGCTTAAGGGGTTTGGGCTGTTTTTTTGGGTTAATTAAAAGGGGTTTGAGCTGGTATTAAAAGAGGTTAGGTCTGAACTAAAAAGGCTATTTGTTAAATACCCGAATAATTGATAAAAATAATTAACAGATTATAAAAAATGATTTCGTGCATAGATATGCATTAAAATAATTACTCAATATTTTAAAAATACACCAAGCTATTTTATAGCAAAATAATGTAATAATGCATGCATGGGTTATAATTGCAAAGTTATTGCAATTATAACCTAAGAACTTCAATGTTTCTATTTGTGAAATAATTTAAGCTTAATATAAATATAAATAGCAAAATTAAACCATGAAATTGTTGTAAAGTCATTTGTAATGCAGTTAGTAATTATTTATATAAGTAAAAATACTGGGATAAGTTAATTAAAACCTTAAAAATGCAGAAATTATGAAAAAATATTAATTGATGTTAATGCATAGTTTTTGAAGGTATATATGCAAATTTGAAAATATCATAGGGAAAAATTGGGTATCAACAGTTGCCCCTGTTTACCCGGAAAGGATGAAAAGAGTTGTCGGGTGAAAATATGATGGCCAATTTTGACCGAGCGAGATGGTTTGAGAGATTTGAAAGAACTGGAGCAGGATTGCTCCTATTGGGGTAGTGGTTGCTTATCGGGTCACCTGCAAGTAAAGAGATACTACGAGCATATATTTGCGCGGGAATTTAATTATGATGCAGATTCCCTTCAGACCATGAGAATTGTCTTTGGACGGTTGAGGATGACGTCCTTAGACCATGATGTCCTGGGCCATGAATTGTTCAGTGAGGGATTCGCAGGCCATGAAATGGTGTTCTCGGGCCATGAAAATGATGCCTCCGAACCATGAAGACTTTGAATAATGATATGCAAATGTGAGAGATCCTCAGTCCATTACATGGTGTCTTCCGGCTATGAGGATGATGCCTTTAGACAATGACGCCTTTGGACAAGTTGGCGATATATCAGCCCATGATATGCAAAGACATGATGCTAGGGGCGACAAGACAGGGTTGAGTCTTGTATGAATTTGAGGGCAGAGCTTAGCCTGAAAGAAGAAAAAATAGACAGTGTCGGAGAGACAGTGCTTAGTCTTGGCAAATAAAAAGGCAATGATTGGCCTTATGCAAATAGGAGGCAGGGCTTAGCCTCATGAAAGATTTGGGATAGGGCTTAATCCCATGCAGATGGAAGGCAGTGCTTAGCCTTATGCAAATATGGAGGCAGGGCTTAACCTCATGCAAATATGGAGACAGAGCTTAGTCTCATGCAAGGTTCGGGACAGGGCTTAGTCCCATGCAAATGGAAGGCAGTCCTTAGCCTTATGCAGATATGGAGGCAGGGCTTAGCCTCATGCAAATATGGAGACAGAGCTTAGTCTCATGCAAGATTTCGGGACAGGGCTTAGTCCCATGCAAATGGAAGGCAGTGCTTAGCCTTATGCAGATATGGAGGCAGGGCTTAGCCTCATGCAAATATGGAGACAGAGCTCAGTCTCGTGCAAGGTCACTTAGTCCCATGCATATGGAAGGCAATGCTTAGCCTTATGCAGATATGGAGGCAGGGATTAGCCTCATGCAAATATTCGGGACATGGCTTAGTCCCATGCAAGGTTCGGGACAGGGCTTAGTCCCATGCAGATGGAAGGCAATGCTTAGCCTTATGCAGATATGGAGGCAGGGCATAGACTCATGCAAATATTTTGGATAGGGCTTAGTCCTATGCAAGGTTCGGGACAGGGCTTAGTCCCATATAGATGAAAGGTATTGCTTAGCCTTATGCAGATATGGAGGCATGGATTAGCCTCATGCAAATATGGAGACAGAGATTAGTCTCATGCAAATATCCGGGACAAGGCTTATTCCCATAAATTGTGAGTTCTGTGAGAGGGGAGGTCGGTTCGTGCCTCCGTCGAGTTGCTTTGCTCAGTCTGAAGATCCTGTTCAAATCATTGGGGGGTAGCGTTTTCTAAACAGAGTTATTTCACAATTAATCATGCATAGTTTTCAAAGTCATAGTAAAAATAAGTTTTTTAGAAATTGGTTAGATGAACCAGTGACTGTGACACGATCCGAGACATTGCGACTTCTCCTGTCGTAGAATTTTGAGGGTCCCCAGTTAAGACGGATAAACTTTCTGACTACTGTATATGCTGCGACTGGCTGAACTTGCTTCGAAATTTTGAGGGTCCTCCTCAAAATTTTGCCCCAGTTTCTGATTGTGGGGGGAAATAAGATTTTTATTGAATTGTGATCGAACCCATAGGGCTGCCTATGTATCCCCTCTTAAATGGGAATTAGGTCGAGTGTAGTTCAATTACATCATATGCGGAAAACATAAATAGTTAAATATAATATCGCTTGACTGCATCTGAATTGATTGGTTTTGGCCATACTTCTCCATCCATTTCTGCGAGTATGAGGGATCCCCCTGTCAGTACTCTGTGAACCATGTAAGGACCTTGCCAGTTGGGAGAGAATTTCCCTTTGGCTTCATCCTGATGCGGAAAGATCTTCTTCAACACCAGCTGCCCCGGTGTGAACTGTTTCACCTTGACTCTTTTATTGAAGGCTTTGGACATCCTATTCTGATAAAGTTGTCTGTGACATAATGCATTCATCCTCTTTCTGAATCACTATCCTTTTGTCGCGTTACCTCATTACATGTCACCGTTGCCAGTTCATCGAGATAGGAAATAGTAATGTTGTATAGATAAAGGTATGAGAGAAAAATGGTAATAGTAATCATTAATTCATTGAAAGTGTCAAACAAATGCGGTTTTCAATAATTAAAACAACATTTTGAAATATTATTTAAAATAAAATGCAAAAGATAAAATCATCATTCAGAAAAGTAAAATAATGATGTTTAGCCTTGCTATCCCGGGACTCGTCGGGCCCTAGATGGTCTGACATTCCAATTCTTGAAGAATGATCCTCTCTCCACGGCTCGGATAGTAGGGCCTTCCTCCTCCTCCTAAAAAATTACACAGCAATCCATGTCATCATCTTCCAAGAACAGGTTCCTCAAGGCGGCCAATGCTTCTTCCTCCTCTGATCCCCATATGATGTCAGTCTGCTTGAAAGACTGACTCAGGTGCGGCACAAGTGGTGCTACTTCAACCTCAAATGGAATCGATGCGGTTACCTCAACCTCAACTGGCGGCTGTATCTGTACCATAATAGGATTGAGCATGACTGCGGGTTTCTTATGATTGTCACCCTCTTTGATAAGTCTAATTGATCCCTCGGGATCCCATTCCTCATCGGTCTTTATCACATTGATACCTTCACCCTTATGATCTGGGAGGGGGTTGTTGTGGACGTTGGGTGTAGCTTCTTTAGCCTGAATGACCTTATTGTCAATCAAGGCATGGATCTTATCCTTCAGTGTTCGGCACTCATCAATGGTGTGCCCTTTCATGCCAAATGATATGCACAGGTCTTATTTGGGTTGACCCATTGGGATGAATTCTCCACGGTCACAGCAGGGATAGGAGTGACGTAACCAGCAGCCTTTCATACAGCTGGTGAATGGGTTCGGCAATGGCAGTGTATTGTTTAGGTGGTCTGTGGTCAAAGTTAGGCGAGGTCTTGGGTAGTTTCGACGAGTTGGAGGTGACTGAAAGTGAGAGGGTTGGGAATTATATGTGTGATAAGTAGTGGCTGGTTGGGAATATCTGAGAGGTGTTCGTTGATTTGTGGGTGGAGGTGCTTGATATGTAAGTGGGGAGGTTTGTCACCATACCGCTTTTAATGCCCTCTTCAATCCTTTCTCTGAGTTTGATGATATCGGAGAACTTATGGTTTTCAATAACCATCAATCTTTCATGTATTGCGGATCCTATGCTTGACGAAGAATTTGTTCATCTGTTCCTCATTCAATGTCGGCATGTCTTTGGCTGCTTCTGATCTCCAACGAGTGGCATACTAGCGGAAGGTCTTAGCGGGCTTCTTCTTTAAGTTCTTAATGTAGAAGACATCCGAGGCATTCTCTGTGTTAAAACTGAACTTTTCCATGAAGTCAGATGCCATACTCACCCAGTTGGCCCACTTCATAGGATCCTAGCTGATGTACCAGGATAAATCATCTCCTGTAAGACTCCTCATGAAAAGCTTCATTCGGACCCTTTCATCCTTTCCGACCCCTACAAGCTTGTCACAATAAGTCCTCAGATGAACCCTGGGATCACCTGGTCCGTCAAACATTTCGAACTTGAGAGGTTTATAATTCTCCGACAGTTCTACATCTGGCTGTATGCATAGGTCGTCATAGTTTAGACCTTCTATCCCTTTGCATTCTTCGACGCCTTGAACCCGACTTGTCAACTTCTTGAGCTCTTCAGCCGGTTTCTTAATGAGCAGGTCCTTCTCAGTGCCTTCTGGTGTGTAGGATACAGGCTGAGTGGAGTGAGGTAGGGTTTCCACGTATATAAGGTTGTTTTGGTGACCGGGAGTTTGGGCATAATGGTGATCATTGGTGGAGTTCTAGGGTTCGGGAATGATTTGTAGGGTATTTTGTGGAGTATGGTAGGCGTTTTGCTGATATTGTGGGGGGATAGTTTGATTCTGTGGTGGGGTTGTATAATGGTGAGGTGCATGAGGATTTTGTAGGCGCTTGTTGGGTGTGTTTTGTGGTGGGCAGTGTTCTGAGTGTTTGAATGGTTGACATATGGGATATTGGGTGTGAGGGATAGATTTGCTAAGCTTCGGACCTGCTCGAGCTCACCCTGGAGTTCTAGTATTTTCTGCTCAAGTCGTGATACCACATCATTTGGGACCTGAGTACCTCGGCCATCAGAAGCTTCTGCATGTTCAACATGTGTGTTGTTGTCTTTTCTGGTGTCGTTCAAATCATCCATATTTGCTTTCCCTTTTCCCTTTGGTGGACTTGGAGGAGGAGAAGGTGGAGGGCCCTTGGATCTAGTATGATAAGCAGATGATGCCAATATGCATGAACGAACCTTTTGGGAATGGGAATAATAAAAAGAAAGAAACAAAAACAAAAGGTAGTCAAGTCAGTAAGAGTTCTGAAAAGAATATTTGCAATATTTAAACACATATTGCAGAATGTAAATTCACGTCCTATTTTGGGAGCCTCGTCGTGCCCGAGGTAGGCCTAGAGACAAGTTGTTTTGGAGAATTTAGATGCCAATAAATGCCTCATTTCATCAATATATAAAAAATAGACGAATCCCAAAACGACACTAAGATAATAAAAGATAAGTCACTACTGGCACTTGGCCTTATTACATTTGAAGAAGGATATAAATCTAATCTACTTGGACCCAGAAGGAGCTTCCCCAGGCTTGATATTTCTGACTCCATCAATCAAGTCCCCCAGTTCTCGCATGCCCAACAACAGGTATACCCTTGCTAGATGTCCTCCTTCGCTTCCCTCAGCATTATGGCAGTCGGCGATTCTTTTCCTTGTCTTTTCTCCCAGATCCATCAAGCCCTGCTCTAGATATTCTACCCTTTCATTGGAGGTGATAGCCATTTCCCTCCATTTTTTGATTAATCTCTTGTATGTCTCATGTATCTCCTGATGTTTGGCCTCAGAGTCATGAACCCTCTTACGCAACTTTTTGTATTTTACTTGGGTTTTTAGATCTTCGTCTATGACCCTGTTTCCTCAACCAATTCCTGGCTCAACTTTCCCAGCTAAGTTGTCCTCCAACCATGCCGGGTAAAATGGTGAATGTCCTGCATGATACCTGTCCGCCTTGATGGTGTCTTTCTCCACAATAATATTTGAATGACACATATACTGAGCTTGACACTTGTAAGGGATGTCGTCATCCTGAAAATCTGCCCAGAAATGACTTATCCTTGCGACCCGCGGTATGATCTGCTTCCTGCGTGCCTACCTCATAACCCTGATGGGAACATAAGGGTATATCCCCCTTAAACCGATCAACACTAAGTAAGGATCATTCCTTGACCTGATGAGTAACTTGTCAGTAGGGAACCATTCAAACATCCACTGAACCCGATCCTCAGTTAAATTGTTGAAGAACTCCACCAATTTTTTAGCACTCTCTGGTTGAGCAAACCTGTCCGGAATATAAGTCATTTGTTTAGGGTGATGGAAGGCAATATGGTCATTCCACGCCCTTCATGGAAACTCCTGGTGATATTGTCCCTTTTGGAGATGCTCTATTAACCACAACTGCAACAACAAATTGCAATCCTTGAAATGTTTGGACCCTTTCTGGCAGTGGTTCAAGGCCCGGTAGATATCAGCTATAATCATAGGGACTATGGTGTATGTCTGTCACTTGATTCCTTCCCTTAGAGTCTTGGTGACCATAGCCAGTCTAGTGTGAATTCTTTCCCCTTTCGTTAGGAACACTATCATACCCAAGAAGCAAACAATGAACACGAAAACCCTGTGGTGAATATGACCCAAGGAAGTGATGGAAAAATCATCATGGAAAATACGGTAGGACTTTGTATGACCGTATCTCTCATACAAGTAATCAAATAGTATATAAGATTTCTTTAAGAACTTCAAATTGGCGTTCTTTTTCAGAGCCATCATTTTTAGAAATCCCCTACCAATGATTTTCCGGTACCAATAGCCCAGGGCTGTCCCAAGGTAGCCCAGCAAATCCCCTGATTTCTTCTAGGAGCGGGGTCATTTCTATATCCCCGAAGTGAAACACTGATCTTTCACGATCCCAGAACATGCTTGCAGCTTCTATCAACTTGTTATTTGGTTGGATGTCTAACAGAGAAGGAAAATTTCCCAGGACCTTCTTCACATGTTTTTTGTCACTTGAGGAAAGATCTCCCCACCAATCTAGTAGTAGTGGTGGTATACTACGAACCATGCCGAACCTGGGGACCTCGTGCCTCGTTTTCTGCAAAACAAATAAGGTTAGACCTTTCACCCTCCAGATTCGACTATTTTATATATCCATGATTAGCATATTGGCATTTAGTTCTCCAAAATTAATGCACAAAATGTGGTTGCGTCCATTGGGATTATGAAAATTCCTGTGTACTTTTGGATAAGGTTTGTCTTAAAGGGTTATTATGTGGACAACGTATTAACCTGGCTAGGTTTGACCATGATGCATGTACAATTATAATCAGAGTAAGGTTGCTACGGGATTCTAGACTGGTACCCTCAAGCGGACAACTTGAGGGGGAAAGGCACGGAACCGTCGATTGCACCGCTGATTGACTAGTTTTACCGCAAATAAGCCTTTCTGAATTTAAAGGGTGATATATAGGAAGAGTGGAACCACTCATCAAGTATTGCTATATGATTGATTATGCACGAGTGGAATGTGATGTTGAGCATGATTTATGCAGCAGTAAATAGCATGTTGTCACATATTTGCACGTTAGGAAAATAATAAATGCGGTATTTAATAATTGAAAGACGTTTAAGAAAGGAAAACAAAGAAATAAGTCAATTTCTGCAGTAAAGGAAATCATAAATGCTCAAAACGGGCAATTAAATTCACATAAGGGGAAAAGGAAAGGGTGGACACGTATTAACAAAAGAAGCATGCTTAAGACTTGTCGCGCCCCCTTTTTTTCTCGCGAAATCGGGTTTCGACATTCATTTGGGGCAACTCCCTTCCTTTTGGGAGAGGGGTATGGAAAGTGAAGAGTCTCCACCTAACGGATTTATGGTGCATTAGGGCACCTAATGCAAATAACTCATGAAAACCGGTCTACGTAACCATAGATTGGGTAAGGGATTGAAATTACCTTGAGGGGAAGGTGTTAGGAACCCCTCGAGGTCCACAATGGTGGGTCCCGACCAAACTTACTTAGTAAATTAGTCATTTAAAAGATAAGCAGTCTAAGCACACATATGTAAGCAAGATGAAATGAGTTTGAAAGGTAAGCAGTCTAAGCACACATATGTAAACAAGATAAAGGAGTCCTAAGTTATTTAGCCTATAGGATCATATCCGTACAATGACCGATAATCCTTCCTCAACTAGAGGGGTTACACGTGACATTAGTCCACAGGTCATCATATCCTTTTACTACCCAATTACCCTCCCCTTAGCGGTTATAAGCGATTTTAATTTAGACGGACTCTAAACGTGCATTACCCGACCGTTCCTGGTGGTCCCGGAGGTGCTTAAGACCTCTAAAGTTTAAGTAGTTCTAGACTCTCCTAAGGTATTTAAAAGGGAAAATCTAAACGACAAGCAAGAACAAATAGGACATTCGCGTAAGGAACAATTAAAGGCTCACTTTTACCTCCTCAAGTACGCAGACAATAACACGTCTCAAACAACAGGACTTCAGACATTTCAAAGTCCTAAAACAGGATATCTATGTGAGCATAAAAACAGACTGTATGCAATATCTATTAAAGCGAGGCAGTGGAGACCTAATTAGTTTGCCTACTGATTTTTTAGGACTGGCTGAATGTGGGCAGTTCACAAATAATTAAACAAAACACAATTTTACCACTTTTATAAGGCCTTAATTACCTATAGGCTTGCCTCAGCGTGGTTCAGGGATACCCTATAACATTCTGTCTAAAATGCAAAAAGAATTCTGGAAATTGACTAAAGGAGAGCAAACAGTTTAAGTTTTAATACGTCCTATAAACATGCTTGTCTAGGTGCTGATGGCTGCTTCTAAGCACCCTTATAGACAAGACAGTTATTGATTTAGGCGATGAAGACATGGTTTAAAGCGAACGAAACACAGTCCTAAAGTAGGATTTCTAATACAAATAAAGAATGGACATTTTATTAAGAAAAATTACAGCAGTAACTTAATAACATGATTTCTAGGCGATCATGATTATGAAGAAGCAGAATTTCGTGATAGTGAAGCATTGAACTATAACATGTTTTCTAATATGCAGACCCATAAATGTAATTTTCCTAAAGCATGGTCTCTAATGCAAATAACACCATAGTCCTTCAACATGATCTCTAATGCAAATAAGCATAGTATAAACCTAAAACATGATTTCTACCCAATTTTCCCTCAAAAGTCATATGGAAATCCCTCCCCTTTTACTAATTTCCCCAATATCTGTTTACAAAGATAAATATTACAAACCAGAATTGAATGAGTTACATAAATATAAGCTATACTATAGGGAGCCTGCAGATAGGCCCAAAGCAAACCTGGAGACACCAGTTCTTCAAAACAGTCTCAAATACCAAGATTCTCATAGCAATAGGGTGTCTTGGTGTGTCAAAGTTCCCTAAGGACCTCAGGGATCCCGGGCAATGCTCACACCGAGATCCTTTGAATAGGAAAGTGATTATGTGCAGTGTGGAAAAGGCCAGCCCCAGTATGCCAGAGTTCGGAGGAATCTCAGGGATTCCTAGGAAATACACACACTGGAGGGGCAGAACTTAAAAATCTAAGAGTAGAAATGAGAGTGCTGGACATAGTTTTGAAATAAGTTGTTAAAGACAGTGTAGAGATAACATTTTTTAGGAGTGAAAAGATTTTCAGGTATAGAAACAATTTTAGGAAAAGCCAAGAGTGAAAAAATAGTTTTTGAAATCAATTCTAAAAGAACAAAGATTCAACATACAACCACACAAACTCAGAGTGCTCAGACTCACAACCAGTTTTTACAAACAAGGAGGTCAAGGGGTTGGGACCATAGAGAACTTCACATCAGAAACACATGAACAGGGTCTAAGGGGAGCATATAGAACAACAACTGTACAGAACAACTGGTAGTATACTGATTCAGTAACTTAACAAGTTAGTCATGGTAAAAGGTAATTAAAACATAGAGATAGAGCGTGGGAATAGTCATGCTGAAGACAGGGGTGCATTAGTCATACCAATCAGGATCAATAAAATACATTAGGGGTCTAAGATACTAACATGAGCATACTAGTTGAGGGGAGTAAACATGAACTGATCAAACATGCAAACAAAACAAATGAGATCTAGGCATGCTCGATTAAACACTGGAAATGGAGAGGGTAAAACTTAAACATACTGGGTAAAGTAGTAAACTGGAAGACAATCAAGTGCATAGCCAGTTAACCAGTGCAAGAATAGGCATGAAGATTTGAATAAAGGAACACATAAAGCTGAGTTTCAGAATTGAACTAGAGACATACCAGTTAAGGAAACAAAGTGCAAAATGTAAAGCAAGTACAGTTCCACTGTCTAGCCTTGGCTTTCAGCCGGCTAGACCAATAGTTAGCACAGGTAGCAGTGAAAGAAGATA
Organism: Nicotiana paniculata; assembly: GCA_005239505.1. Lineage (NCBI taxonomy): Eukaryota > Viridiplantae > Streptophyta > Magnoliopsida > Solanales > Solanaceae > Nicotiana > Nicotiana paniculata. The sequence continues at coordinate 41,351 of ML329644.1, forward strand.
GAATTTGAGTGTGTGTGTGTGTTCTGAACTACTGTTCGGTTCCTTTAAAGAAACCAGAGTGAGAGTTTATATAGTATTCAGCAGGGACGACAATTAAGGCAAGAAAAATTAGAGTTCACAAATAAGGTAAGAAAATACAATCGGCCAGTTAATTGGGGGCTAAACTTGATCAAATAATTCAACAGAATCTGGAAAATATCCCCTAAATTGGGGAGAATCAATTAATAGCTCAATTATGGGTTCAGTAAGGTAAATAAATCAATCAAAGACCGTCTAGAAGCAATTAAATCCCATAAATTAGATTAATAAACTAATTAAGGCAAGTAGTACCATTAGGAGTCACAAATAAGGAAAATAGGTAAAATCACAGAGAAATATCAATTTCAACAGAAAAATATGATTTGAACCCTAATAAAATCAGTCAATCTCTTTTAATTGACAGAGATAAAAAATAACGGGAAAATATTGAAATAATTAGTGAAAAAAGAAGAAACCCTAGGGTATAGAACATAGACAGTCAAGCAAACGAAGAGTAATGGAATCAACACTCAAACTTCTTTAGAAAAGTTTTGCAGAAACGCAAAGAAGAGAAACCCTAGTTTAAGAACATTAAAAACGATTATTAATAAGTAAAAATAGAAGGTTTTCAAAGAAAAATACCAGATAAACTTAAAATTGTCTCAGATCTACAAGGATCTGGACGGAATCGAGTAGAAAGAGATTAGGGTTTTTAAAAAATGGAGCAAAGTGAGAAAAAATCCAGTTAAGAACTAGAGTTTCAAGCCATAATCATAAAGATAACAATACTCACAAACATAGCGATGAACACAAGGAAGGTTCATCAAAAATGAAGAGTTTAGGTCAACTCTGAGTTGAGTCTTTTGAGATTCCTCAAACTACGAAGAAATCGAACAACTAGAAGAGGTAAGAGGCCGGCGGGGGCCTGAATCACAGAGAAATCTCATGGATCGAGGTGTTCTCTAGTGACGGCGGCTAGGGTTAGGGGAGAGCTTGAGAGAGAATGAAAGAGGGAAGGGATTCAAAGGCGGATGGGTTGAGTGAATGAAGGAGAAGGGTTAGGGGTTAGGTTAATTAAAAAAGGAAATGGATCCTGGACCGTTGATCTTCTGAGATCAATGGTCAGGATTCCATATGGGGTTTGGGCTATGATTTAAATTGGGTTGGGGGTAATAATATGGGCTAAGGTCCGAAATTAAACCAAATTAAAAGAGGCTACTTGTTAAATACCCATTTAATTGATAAAATAATTTGTAAAAATAGTTAATAAATGATAAAAAATAATTTTTATGCATAACATTGATTTGAAATAATTACCTAATATTATAAAAATAGAAAAGGTAATTTTCTTGGTAAAATAATGTAAAAATGCATACATGGGTTATAATTGCAAAGTTATTGCAATTATAACCCAAAAATGTAAATGTGGCTATTTATGCAATAATTTAAGCTTAATATGAATATACACAACAAAATTAAACCATGAAATGTTATAAAGTCATTTTTGATGCAATTTGTAATTATTTATGTAAATAAAATACTGGTATAAATTAATTAAAAATCCCTAAAAATGTAGAAATTATGGGAAAATGTCGATTGATGCTAATGCATAGTTTTGAAGGTATATATATGCATTTAAAAAATATTATAGAGAAAAATTGGGTATCAACAAGACTAACTTACAAAAAATAAGTTTGTTATGGTAAAATCCTAAAGTCCCCAGCAGAGTCGTCATGCTGTCGCGCCTCCTTTTTCTCGCGAAATTGGGTTTCGACATTTTGGGACAACTCCTTTAAATGGGGATTAAAATAGAAGAGTCGCCACCTAACGATTTTAATGTGCGTTAGGGCACCTATTTGCAAGTAACTCATATAAACTGATTTGCGTTACCAGAGATTGGGTAAGGGCTTGAAATTACCTTGAGGGGAAGGTGTTAGGAACCCCTCGAGGTCTACAACGGTGGGTCCCGGCCAAAATCATTTTGTGAATTAGTCATTAAGAAAACAATTTAAGCACATAAGGATTATAAAAAAACAAGAATAAGGGAGTTCCTAGGTTTATTAGCCTATAGGATCACATCTGTACAATATCCAGTAAACCTTCCTCAACTAGAGGGGTTACACGTGGCATTAGTGCACAAGTCACCATATCCCTTTACTACCCAATTACCCTCCCCTTAGCGATTCTAAGCCGTTCTAATTAAACAAAATCTATGTGTGCATTACCCATCCCTTCCTTATGGCCCCGGAGGTGTTTAAGACCTCTGATTTAGGTAGTTCGAGACTCTCCTAAGGTGTTTAAAGGAGAAAATCTAAGCGACAACAAAGAACATATAGGACTGTCAAGTAAAAGAATAATTAAGGGGCTCATGTTTACCTCCACAAATAAATAGGTAATTAGCACGTCTGAAACATCAAGATTTCAGATGTTTCAGAAAGGTCCTAGAACAGGATATCTAGGTGAGCATGACAAGTAGAGAATATGCAGCATTGTGTTAAGGCGAAGTGGTAGAAACCTAATCAGTTTGCCTACTGATTTTAGGACTTGCTGAATCTAGGTAGTTCACAAATAATTAAACAAAGCACAGGTTTACCATTTGCAAGATTTCAATCATCCTACAAGCTTACCTAGGCGTGGATTTGAGATGTCCTATAAACATGATATCTAAATGTTAATCAGAATCTTAATACTAGAAAGCGATTTTAAACAGGCAGTTTGAGTTCATTATGTCCTATAAGCATGTTGTCTAGGTGCTGAACATTACAGAACTGATTTTATACATTTATCTCTATAAGCATGATATCTAGGTGTTGGAACTGCTTTTTATACTATCTAGGCATGGGCGTAGTATTCAGGCAAGTGCAATAAAAGTCCTAAAACATGTTTTCTAATGCACAAAGGAGAACTTTATGAACATGATTATTAGGCAGAATTAACAACCTAGTGATAGGATTTCTAAATAGGCATGATGTGTGCAACATCTTTTAGAAAAGCAGAAGTTCTAGAACAAACGATATGATGCCTAT
>ML329645.1:0-22962 GCA_005239505.1 Nicotiana paniculata
TTAATTCCACAAGTATTTATAGACAAAGAAGTTAGAGAAATAAGAGAAAACCTAAACCTAATATGAGAAGAAAACCTAAACCTAATAGGAGACCAAGACCTAAACAAGGAAATAAATATACAAGGTAATAAGGAAAATATTACACATTCCTAATTAAACTCTAATTCTTTCCTTATCACTAATTCTTTCCTTATCAAGATTGACTTGGTATTCAATCTACCCTAATGAAACCTAAAATCTCACTCCCTCGCTTTCTCCTGCTGATAGACTAGCTTGCGCTTCTTTGGCCCTTTTTTCGACCTAGTAAAGGGACTGCTAATTGTAGCATACTTTATTATTATTGCATTGTCTAAATTATTATTCTCATACTCTTGTTGTTATATACTTTTCAATTTATTTAATTGATATGTGACTTAGATTCTCAAAGCTCTATTGCAAATAGAAAATCTTCTCGTATTTTCAAGAAAGACTGTCATGTGACCACTCTCATCACATGACAGAAAGCAACAAAAGGAACCTTGAATTCAGTAATCCTAACTCCTAAGGTATGATTTGTAAATTATGGAATTAATGTAACTTGAATTTTTAAAGTTTCTTTTTATACGTACAATAATAAGACAATCTTTCATTTTATATTAATTTAGAAACATCCCATTCTTCTATGCTAACTATAAAAACGACAATCATTATTTGTTGTTGCACATTGTGGAAATGGAGATATTAGAAGGGAAGTAATCAGTGGCGAATGTAGAAATATTTTAAAGGGTGTTCAAATTTGAAAGAACTAAAAAAGAATTTTCAATAAAGGGTGTTTAATATATATTTTATACATCTAAAATTAGTATTTACCTATATACGCAGTATAATTTTTTGTAATATTTTGATGAAGGATGGTCAACTGTAAAAGGTGGCTTCGCTCCTGAAAGTAATCCTTCTCTATTATATTAGAGGATTTAAATCGAACAGACATTCTGATAATCTAAAGATTTTCACATTATTAGTAGATTTTTACTTATTAAATATATCATTATTTTTACTGTTTGGTGGATACATATCAAAATTGTTATGAGCACAAAACAATACATTGTCAAGGCACACAAATGAACCTATTGGCTTTCAAATATCTTTGATGAAATAATGTTAATTAACTTCATGTAATGCTTGAATTTTTTCCAAATTTATGGAAATCCAAGGGGTTCTATAAATCCTCAAGTAGTACATTACTTTGTCTGTTTCTCTTTTCTCTTTCTTTTTAAATTGCATCTTTCTTAAACTATTTTACTAATTGTGTCACTACTATAGTTACTGGTAGCCTGTTTGGCTAAGCTTCTAAAATCAGCTTATTTTGAGAAGTGCTTTTCTCAAAAGTACTTTAAAAAAAATGTTTTTGGTGAGAAGTATTTTATATTTGGCTAATTAATTTAAAAAACATTTTTGAGCAGTAATTAGTGTTTGACCAAACTGTTGAAAACTGCTTCTAAGTGTATTTTTCTCAAAAGTGCTTTTGGAGATAAACTACTTTTTTCTGCTTCTCCAAAAACTACTTCTGCTTCTCTTCAAAACCACTTTTTTTTTCCTTCCAAAATCTTGACCAAACACCTCAATAAAAATCACTTTTGGCCCAAAGAAAAAAAGCTTGGCCAGCCAGGCTACTAGGAATAGTTAAGAGCTTAGTAGAAGTCATATAGCCAATGTCACTTATTTTTTGGCAAGTAGTAAGTAATGATGGACTAATTATTACTTAAAAATCCATCTAACCTTAATTAAAGAGGTTTACTTAAAATGAAAGTTGATTAGCAAGTGGATAAAAAGAAGCTGTCACGAGAAAGGTAAGGTAAGAGGAAAGTTGAAGAGGACCATCTAAAAAGATCATCATTCATCTTCTTTGTTTGTTCAATTCTTTTTCTGCAGATGAATCCTCCTCTCCAAACTTTTTGCATTGATATTAAGTTATCTTAACGGACACAAAAATTCTTGAAAGGCTAATTTCGTTTAATTTAGATGTTGACAATCCTTTACATCACTTAACTTCATTAATAATACTAGTAATTATATTCTTTAACAAAAGAGGGAAAGAAATATTGTCAATCTCAAGCAAGACTGGTTCAATGGTGATCTTTGTCAATCATGCTTATTGTCATTGTACCTCGTGCAGAAATGCTTGTACATTACTTTGATAATATGCCTCCCTCCTATAGTCACTTTTGCAAAGGATTTATCTAAGATCACATATACACACAACCTAAAATTAACTGGCCTTGAGGGAATTGAGCCCTATTGCTTGTTCCATCATTTTATTCCATATATATGGTGGGCTAATATGCCAGCAAATTTTTTTATGATTATGTACAAATATTAGTGCTAGCTCCACTCTCATTTGTCCTTCAACAATTAAAAAAAAAACTCACAAGTCACACCATGAAGTACTAGATCTCATTTTATATCCAAAGTACCATCGGAGGCGAAACTACGATTTTAATTTTATGAATTTCAGATCTTTGAAAAAAATAATCTCAAGTACGAATAATTGGGTTTTAAATTTAATACCTATACATATTTAATAAATTTATTAATACAAACATAATATTTAAGCATAAAGCTTTTGAATTCGGCTGAACTCATATATGAACTTCTATCTCCGGCCCTAAGAACAACTGGTGAATTAATAAAATGTGGTCACCACCATGTGTGTTTGGCTCATAGCACCCACAAGCATTATCGGAGGTTAAAGATGACCCTTACAAGACAATCTTAATGACCCTCCACCCCTTAAATGGCACAAAATTTTGGCCCCATTTCTAAAGAAAAGTTGCAGTTAGAGATGGCAGTTTTTGGTACTCTCTCTGAATTTCCCTGTGAATAGAATATTGCAAGAAACCAGGCAACCTTTTTGAGTCAGATGATAGTGGCTTGCCACATAATTCAACTCAAGAGTAACATTACAAGGCACCTTACTGCAAGGGGCTATAACCAACGAGGGTTGTGGTGGAGTGGTAAGTACTCATTCATCCTTAACCAGAGGTCTCGGGTTCGAGCCCTGGGTATGGAATCGCCTTTGTTAGGGAGCGTTTTAGCTCCCAATGTGAGACTTCCCGGCCAGAATTCGAATTTAGTCGGCTTCCAATGTGGGTACCGAATACCGAGTAAGAAACCAAAAAAAACTATAAGGGGCTATATAAAAACTATATATAAATGTAAAATATCGAAAAAGAATTGTTATGTGTCGTGACACTGTTTATGCAAAATTCTGCATATGCCACACCTCCTACCTTTATAAGCAAGCTACTCTCGTCCTTGCTTTTGGAAAAAGTATTTAACGGAAAACACACAAAAACTAACCAAATGGTATTTTTAATTTTTTTTTATATACGTAACAGTACATTTTAATTTAGAATACAATATGGTTTGGTAGCCAAATTCCAAACGGTTTGGTCTATTTCGTCTGGTGAGTAAAGAAGGAACTGAAGTGATTTAATTTATTATATGGCTGAAAACTGAAGGACATGCATTTTTCTCACGCTCAGTCCATGACCCTCTTTAAAGCCAAGGAAAGGCACAAAAGTTATTAAACTAACAACCCTATCAACCCTTTTCCTCCTTTGCCCTTCCATAGAAGCTTCAACACTTCTTATGTTCCACGTATGTGTCTTAAGGCCTTACCTTACTTAGAGACGGAGTCGAGGTTTAAATTCTAGAATAATGTTATGGGTTAGTAACCTTTTTAATTTGTATTAAAGTTACTGGATTCAGCCGGACTCATTCCAGGTCTCTAGCTAGCTCCGTCCCTGATCAACATCCTCCTATATCACCATCCAATGCATACTTCGACTAGGATACTAATTCGTCCATGATACAGTAGCATACACAAAATTTTGTGCGATCAATGTTTGTCCGTTATTAGAACGAGCTACATTTTGTTTGTGGATTTCGGTCTGGAGTCTAGGGGTTCTAATGCCTTATTTCTTGTTTCGAATGATATTGATTGATATTTACTTTGTATTATTTTCAAGCAGAACTATCGACATGTTGGATATATGTTACCTTCTAGAAAATAATACTTTTTATATATATATATATATATAATATATTTTTTCTTTGAAGTGACATCAGATGACACTGCTCGTCGTAATAATTGTCTTTGAAAACTATAGGAACTTGAATTCATCTTTGATTTAATTAATTTTATTTTGTACAGTTCTTTTTCTAAATTTGGATTTCTTGAATAAAGAAGTATTCTAAAAAGTGACACCAGTTGTGCTCTCTCTTTATTTGAGGATGAAAAAGAGCTTCTTACCATGGAGTAAGTATTAGGAGTGCTACTTTTGTTGAAACAAATTCGTAACGAGAAGTTGGGATGACGAAGCAAGAATATGCATATATTTGCCACACCTTTCAAGCAAAGTAAACCATATGTAATGTCGAAATTCTAGTTGAGCATTTATTAATGATCATAAATCTTCCAACAAAATTGTACTACCTTTGCTCCATAATATTCTGTCTTAAATTTTTTGCATATTTCTTGATAAAATATTTAATTTTTAATCTTAGGAGTATTTCTAAGCTACATATAAATTTTAATTTTGCTTAATCAACACTCCAATAGTTGAAATAATAAGGGAAAATTTGACCCAATAAAAGTAATATAAAACTACTCATAATTTAGCAAAAGAATTAATATTTGACACAAAAGAGCGTAATTATTAAAGTCACATACGTACGTGTTAATTATAAACAAACTCCCTATTAATTATACATCAACAAACTCCTTGTCGCATCTAGCATTTGTAAGACATTAATGTTGCTACTTCATTATTCGAAGAACGTAACTTAAAGTGACACCAAGATATAAGTTGTCAAACCTCTTTGTTCTACTCTAGCTGTACAACAAAACTGACAGTCGGGTATACAAAACATTACATTTTTATACAGTGTTCGGAGAAAAATCACACCATAAAGGATATAATGTAGGCAATATATATAACTTTATAACATACATGAGTAGCTAATTTCACTGTTCAAACTCGTTCGGCGGCATATAAATGAGATAGCTTTATGACAACTTATTTATCTTTTTCTTTCTCTTCTTATAATTAATTATCTTTCAATACATTCTGTAGAACAGGTCCCTATACCTAACGTATGTAGCTTGTCTATTTCTGTTATGTTATACATGCGTATTTATCTAAAAGGCGGCAACATGCACAACCGTTTTAAATATATTTCTTCTTTTCTTCTATTAAAATAATAACAGAGTTTGGTCGCTACCAAATAAAATTTTCGATGTTACTAAATTTAATTATTTCTCTTCTTCATCCAAAAAGAGTATACTTATGTGTTAGTATTATATTATTCCGTTTAACATAGAAAATTAATTAGTACCTAACACCAAAATCCTTAGATCTTTTTTATGTCAATAATGACTCAATTATTGAAAGTACCAATAGTAGTTCGATAATATTGATGAGGTCTAGACTTAAGGAGTCGGTTGGTATAGGAACAAGTTATGCAGAAGTTATAATACTTGAATTAGTAAGATGGAAATTATAATATAAATATTACTTTTTCTCGAGTATTAAATCTTTTATACTCAAAAGGGATATATAGCGTAAACTTTAATACATGGATATTTCTTAAACTTAATAAATTGAAAGCTGTTAACAACGAGTTTGAAGAAAAAATAAATGATAGTTTTGTCTTTTAATGTTTAATTATTATATTTTTATTCCATTTTATATTAGTACAAAATAATATATATTAATTGGTATTTTAAATTATAACAGAATTACCTATGTAGGATTCAAAATACACATAAAAACTGGATAAATTAATACCAAATTTTATATCATGCTTATTTTTCGCTTCTCTACTCCTTGATTTTTACTATTTTGAGGTTTTTCATTTTCATTGTTTTCTCGGTACTCATCGTATTTACCTAACAATTTCTAATTGGAAGATGAAAACGGTGTCATCTATAACTCCTTTGCAACTTTTTATCTAATAAAGGTTAAATTATTACTCCCTCCGTTTCATATTATTTTGTCACAAATTATTTGTCATCTTAGAAATTTAAAATAAAATTGATTGTTTTTTTTCTTTTTTACCCTTATTAATAATTGTTCTTGAAGATAGAGATACCACATAAATAGAAAAAATATTCAATGAAGAGAGATTATATATTAAGATATAAATAAGGGTAAAATAATATAATTTCTTTTGTAATTATTATTTTTTAAGAGATGTGTAGAAGAGAAATACGAGATATAATATGCGACGGAGGGAGTAGTAGATCTCCATCTCGGACAATGTTATCGTTCTTTAATAACAACTCATCTAATTGCTCAAATTGACTTACCTGTGGCACGTTCTATGATTTATTTATTTATTGTTCTTTAATATACTTCACCGCGTTTACTTCTCTTTCTTCTTTAATTAACTGCACATTTTAAGACGATTATCATGATTCATGATATCTTTTGGGTTTCTGATGAGGAGGAGTATATGGGATATAATAATAATTTAATAGCGGTAGTTTTTATATTTTGATTTTTCATTTGTTGTTCGGTATCTGTTAAAATCTTGATTAATTTTGATTTTGCATTGTGTAAGATTTATTGAGGTGACAAGTTTCCTATTGAAGTTTTTTTATACTTAAAGTTCGAACGTAAAATCTCTAATTAAGAGCGAATATATATTATCCATTCAATCACAATCGTTGTGACGGAAAAAATAGCAAAATAAAAGAGGTACATATTATTGGTACGTATAGGAACAGGTAACACAGTGTATTTATGAAGGGGTACTGCACACATTATCTCCTTGTTTTAAATACTTTAAAATAATTGAGCAGTGGCTATAATATGATTATCTAACACTTAAAATAAGAATTTACTGCTTCCGCCAGTTTTTGAAGGGATTATTATTTATTCACATGTTACTATTAATTAAGGGTGGAGTTGTAAATTTTTACCTGCACCGTCTTAGAGCCCGTTTGGATTGACTTAAAAAAAGTAATTTTTCAGCAGAAATAACTTTTAAGTCAAAAAGTAATAAGTTGGGGTTGCATCTTACTGTTCTTGGCTTGTTTTAAACAGTTTTAAACTTATTTTAAGCATCTTTTAACTTTGTTAAACACTGAAAAAAGCTAGAAAGAGCTTAAAAGCGGATATAACCAGCTTAAAAGCCAATCCAAACACCCTCATATTCTTTCGGAAAAATTGTGTCGCCCTTATTTCCACACGAGGGGTTCCAATTTGATATCAGTTTACATTTAGGGAAGTTGGTTTTGTTATTATTATTATTTTTTTTTTGGGAATTTGAAGAATTAGTGTTTGGCTTAGTTTCTTAAGCATAAAATTCTGGTTAAATTTTTGCTAGGGTGTTTGGGAAAACTTACCTTGGTATAATTATTTTTGCATCCTAAAGAATATTATACTAGATTTCAAAAATAAAATCCGTATTTTTATATCAAAATGGCTTTAGTTTAGATTGAAAATAAAACTTCAACAACTTTTCTAAACGAAATTAAGTTTAATTGCATATTCCTTGGAAAGAAAAAAAAAACGAGAGATGGGGCTGGTGAAAAACTGTGTAAAAGGGTAAAAACTTAGGTGTTTCGGGTGTTTATATCAAAATATGAATTTTTTCCTCCTTTTTTCTATTACCCAGTGCTATATTATTTCACTAATTAATTACAGAATTAATTAGGTCACCCTAAAACAAGCGATAAGTTACTGAAAAAGAAGAAAGATACGGTATCTATTTTACTGTCATTTTTCAATGGGACAATAAATTGGGACATTATTGAGTTCATTTTTGCTTACGGAAATCCTATGAAATAATTGGGCAAAAAGGCATTTTTTTTAGTTCAAAGGTCCTTTTCTGGAAATTAATAACCAGTAATTAATCCACTTAACACGTAACCCTGCTGACTGTTGGCAATAGGGTCCTTTGTCTTCAAGCCACCGTCGGTATATTATTAACAAAATGACCATTCTAACCCTCGAAGGAAATAAACATCATAATTGGATTCTCATTTTCCTTAATTATTTGTGTACTTAATCATAAGTTGTGTTAGATGCTTAAGCAATAAACTTCTTTAATTCACACTAAACATAGATACGCATCATAAAAAATTATAGATGTACACTTTCGTGTTCGGAGCATTGTTCCAGTGATCAGATGGCGCGGACCAAAGCTTTCTTGAAGAGATAGGCTGGCTTCTTTTAGGCATATTTTACATGTTATTCGATACCAAAAATTTGACTATGCAATTCCTGATTTAAATTATTTATCTCGTAATTATATTGTTAATCATAATAATTATAAAAAATTCAGTGTAATCTCACAAATGAGGAGTATAATGTGTACGCAATCTTATCTTTATCTTGCAAATGTAAAAAATTTATTTTTGATAAATCTTCGAGTCAAGTAAATGACACTAGTGAATTACATGTTATTTGTTGTAGTAGCGAAATAAATTGAAAGATTAAAGTGGGGTAATTTAATTTGTAGATTGTGGTATATCTAAACTTGCAATGCGCCAGCAAAAAGTTGGATGCTTTTAATATGTCAACAACAACAAGCCGAGTTAATTCTCATAATTTGGGTACAGAGAAGGTAAGGTGTACGCAGACCTTACCCCTATTTAATGAAGGTAGATAGACTGTTTTCGAAATAACTTTTAATATGTATGATTTTTATACACGTAATTAAATGTGAGGAAATGGGACATTTGAGCTTCCGATCCCAAAATAAATACAAACCATCTCTGCTGGAAAATTTAATAGTACGATATTATCTTCTTTTATTTTTCCAATTTACTTTTTCCCTTTTTAATGAAGGAATTTGATTTGACATTAAGATTTGTGAGTCTAAATGTAGTCTCTAAAAGGAAATAATGGACCATTCTACAAGTAAGCGCCACCTAATTTCTTTCAATTCGACAGTGATTTTGCATTTTCCTTAAATTTTAAAAGTGTTCTTGACGTTTTTTTTTTCGCTTTTCAAAATTATAATAAATAGGTATCAGTTGAAATTACAGCGTGAAAGTAACAAGAATTGAACTATGCTTTATTAAAGCAACACGGCTTGTTACTTACAACCCAAGAATTTTTAATGTAATTTTTATTTGGCTACTAATAGCTCGTTTGACAAAGCTTTTTTTTGAACTAAAAGTGGTTTTTTTCGCCAAAAGCACTTTTGACGAAAAATTGAAGTGTTTGGTCAAGCTTTTGGAAGGAAAAAGAGTACTTTTGAGAAGAAGCAGAAACAATTTTTGAGAAACAGAAAAAAATAGCTTCTTTCTAAAAGTACTTTTCTGAGAAGCACTTTTGAGAAAAATATACTTAGAAGCAATTTTCAAAAGCTTGGCTAAACACTAATTATTATTCAAAAGTACTTTTCAAATTAATTAGCCAAACATAAACTACTTCTCACTTGAAAAAAACACTTTTTAAAATAAGCTGATTTTAGAAGTTTGACCAAACAGATTATAATTCTTATATTAGAGTAGACTGTCATTCTTAGGGTGTAACCCTTCTTTAGACCCTATGTAATCCTTACAAAATACCTTGTATACTGCGTGGCCTTTTTTCAATAAGCTTCCTCAATTTTGTTGTCATAATTATATTTGGTCGTGCCAAAGGAATCCCTTTAAGGAACATAGATTAAGGAAAGTTCATTGGCTTCATGCATAGATAAGTAATTAGATCTATTTTCTTTGACACAGTAAGTACTAACAACTAGACGATTTTTACCTATTGTATTGTATCGTATTATTACTTTAAATACAATTTTTGTTTTGATTGTTACTTAAGTTTTATTGTATCGTATCGTTAAATCAGTCGTTACATAACGGCGAAATGTGCCATTTTATGTAACGGTTGATTTGGTGTGATTGCATCGTAACCTCGTCTTTTTCTCTCATCTCACCCTTCATTATATTAAATAATTTTATCCTATCATTTATCCTTTTTTTTATATAATAATTTTATCCCATATCATAATTTTTTTTATAATATTGCAAGTTTATTCTTCATATTGATGGTACATGATATCATAAAATGACGACAAACGATATAATCTATCCAAATATTGTATACATTAAATGATACGGTACAATACAATATAATACGATATAATACATTATAATAGTAACAACTATCCAAAGAAGCTGTAAGTATGATCTATAAAGTTTGATTGTGATTTAGCGAAAACTGAATATTACCAAAAATAATTGTTGCATAGATTGATGATGTAGCAACAAACATTTTAGGATCCCCCCAAAATAGAAAACTAAGGAATTTTTGCATTAGAATCCTATGCTAGGCTGCCAGGTTCAAGTCAGTAGGAATAATTTAGGTTGTAAAATGAAATTCCACCAAGAAAGAAAAATATTTGAGAAAAAAATTAAGACAAAATGATTTTGAGCCAAAAGTTTTGGGATTTACCCAAATGTAGAAAGTGATAGCTTTTTTATCTTTATAATTGTCAGATTCAATTGACTATTAAGCAAGGTCTTCTTAGAATAATTTGAAGGTCATTAATGTCAATTTAATGCCTAATAATACTAATACAATTAATATAAAAATAAAATAAAATATAGTAGAAAATTTCACCTAATATCTGATCAGTCAGAATCTTGAAACAAGACAAAGAAGCTTCCCTTCCCAATATTTTTATTTTCTTCTTTCTCTTTTCCCAATTTTGTTGACAAATAACACCAATAAAGCTAAGTAGTAGTAATTATTATTTTCCTAAAGTAAGTACTAAAGAAAAGAAACAACAACAGGAATATATAAATAAGTAAAATTGTCACTATGTGAGTACTCTTTTTCAAAGAGAACTGTTATATATACACAAAGATACAGAGAGAGAAAGAGGAAGAGAGAGAGAACCACTGTGTGTGTGTGTGAAATACAGGAAGAAAAACTCACTTCAGATCTGCTGTTCTCTCTCTTCTCAACACATTCTTTGATTACTTTCACAAGTGTTTCATTTCATATTGTAACAATGGCTCCATTTTAACTCAGTTTCAGCTCATATTTCACTCAACTGTGTTAATTCAGTGCCACGTGTCTCTCCTCCGTTTCTTACTCTTTTCAGCTCTACACTGCAAAACTCAATCTGGGTATTCTTAGTTTTGGTGAATTTGGGTGTTTTTTCAGTTGCATGATCATTTTCCGGCAGTGTTCGCCGGAGCTCCGGTGATGCTCAGAGCTGAGCTCCGGCGCAAATGTATTAGTTTAGGGTTAATATTGTAAAAATGTTCAAGTCTGGGAGATGGAGGAGCGAAAAGAACAAGATCAAAGCTGTTTTCAACTTGCAGTTTCATGCAACTCAGGTGCTATTACTGTCATTGCATTGTTGGAAGCAAATTTGTAGTCAAAGATTAGATTTTTTTCTCAAAGATTGGATTTTTTTTTACTTTTGTCCTGTTGTGGGTAGCTTTTTTCTTGGAAATTAATGTTTGAATGCCTTGGAAATAACAATGTGAAAATCAGTGATTAGATGCATTCATTTCTATATTGTACACTAGTAGTAAAGGGAAAAAGAGGTTGAAAATACAAATCAAATCGTTAGTGTGTAATTTGATGTCCAGATTCATGTATGATCCTCTAATTTAATTTGTGGGGGAAATGGTTGATATTGTTAAAATGGAGTTCCAGTTCTTACATTGTGAAGATCTTTGATTTAGACATCATATAATGCTGCAATTTCTTGTAAATGGAGCTGTTTTCTGCTTCAATTTTACTGTTCTAAGTTGTTTCTTTGGTTGGATTTTGTGGGTTTGGGGNAATGGGATCATTTGTGTAGGTGTCACAGGTAGTAGGAGATGCATTAATGGTATCTGTGGTCCCTGCTGATGTTGGAAAGCCAACGGTAAAATCAGAGAAGGCAACGGTTCGTGATGGGAGCTGCTATTGGGAGAATGCAGTTATCGAAACTGTGAAATTTGTTCGAGAGCCAAAGTCGGGGAAGATTCATGAGAGGATCTATAACTTTGTTGTGGGAACGGTAAGCAACATTTCTAGTTTATGATTTTTTAAGCTATGCTGCATTTTCATTAAGGAAGTTATGTAAAGTTTTTGGATGTGTACTTTGTAGGGTTCTTCAAAATCTGGAGTTGTTGGCGAAGCTTCGTTTGACTTTTCGAGTTATGCAGATGCAACTAAGGTTTCCTTGGTGTCTCTTCCTCTCAAAAATTCTAAATCTGAAGCTGTGTTGCATGTAAGTCTTTTAGCCCTTTTTGCTAGAAAATTATTAGGATTGATATTTTATAAATTCTTTGCAATTGTGTAATTAGTTTCCAATTGCTATTGTTGAACTGTAGGTTTCAATACAGAGGATTCAGGATTCTGCTGATAAAAGGTGTTATCAATGATTTTTGTGTGTGTGTTTTAGTACTTGATTGCCTATTGCCTAAAGTTAACAAAATTTCCCACTTGTTGGTGTTTTTACTTTTTACAGTGTTGTCGAAGAAATCGAAACTGCAAAACTTAATTCTCTGGATAGAAGCTTGAGATCACAATTAAGCAATGATGATTTTGAAGCAATAGTTAAAGACGATTTTATTGAGGTAAACAAATTAAGACCTCGGTCTGATTGTCATCTGAGCTAAGGATCATATCCTCAGACTTTGTCATAGTTCGAATATTTTAAAGCTTGCCATCGCACTTTGTTATTGATCATAGATTTTGGGAGCAATTTCTCATAGCCTGCTATTGCACATGGTTCTTGACTGATAAATTTCACGCACAAACACACACGTGTGTATGTGTATATCAATATCATTCAATCAAAATATGCCTCGTTCTTGGTTTTCTGATTATTTGCTGACAAAATTGTGTGTTATTTTTATTTGACAGGATGCTCTGGCCAACAAACCTACATCACAAAATGGTGGAAAGAATGGCAACTGCCGGACATCAAGCGAATCTGATATTACCCTGTCCAGTTCTGGAAGCAGCTCAGGGCTTGATACACCTTGTGAAATCCCATTGAAGAACAACACGGTCCATCACGAGCAAATAAGCTTTCCGTCCTCTCTGAATAATGCTTTGGTTCCTAGGAAGCAAAATAGCAATGTCTCAACAACAGTCCATGAAGAAAGTCCGAATGCACACTGGGAGTGGATGGAAGGTTCTGCTTTTGATGCGGGTACAGATGTTGTTGAAAAGCTCAAAACTGATCTCTTAGCTATGGCTAGGCAAGCAAACGTGTCGGATTTGGAACTACAGACTCTTCGGAAACAGATAGTCAAGGAGAGCAAAAGGGGACAGGACCTCTCAAAAGAGGTAGCTAGTTTGAAAGAGGAACGAGGTGCTCTCAAGGAAGAATGCGATAAACTTAAAGCCTCACAGAAATGTATTGACGAGACAAAGTCCAAAGACAAGTTGCTTTACGACAATGGGGATATTCAGGCTCTTGTAGATGAGCTTAGGCAAGAGTTGAATTATCAAAAGGACATGAATGCAAATCTTCAGATACAACTTCAGAAGACACAAGAATCAAATTCTGAGCTAATTCTTGCTGTCCAAGATCTAGATGAGATGTTGGAACAGAAAAACCAAGAAATCGCTAACCTATCCAATAAATCAACGACGTGTGATGAAGTTGAGAAGTTCCCAGATGTTATCTCCAACTCCAAGCATGAAATGAGTGATGAAGATGATGAAGAGCAAAAAGCACTTGAGCAGCTTGTGAGACAGCATAGCGATGCCAAGGAAACATACGTGCTAGAGAAAAAAATCATGGACCTGCATGGTGAAATTGAGATCTACAGAAGAGACAGAGACGATTTAGAGATGCAGATGGAGCAACTTGCCCTTGACTATGAGATACTGAAGCAAGAAAACCATGACATGTCATACAAATTGGAGCAAAGCCAGATACAGGAACAATTAAAGATGCAGTATGAATGTTCCTCTTCGTATGCCACTGCAAGTCAAATGGAAGCCCAGATCGAGAGTTTGGAGAACGAGCTGAAGAAGCAATCTGAAGAATTCTCTGACTCTTTGGTCACGATTAGTGATCTTGAAGCTCAATTGAGAAACTTGGAGGAGGAACTGGAAAAGCAAGCCCAGGGATTTGAAGCTGATTTGGGCGCGCTGACTCGTAATAAAGTTGAACAAGAGCAGAGAGCGATACGAGCTGAAGAAGCATTGAGGAAGACAAGATGGCAAAATGCTAGCACAGCAGAGCGGCTTCAGGAGGAATTTAAACGGCTCTCTGTCCAAATGGCGTCCACTTTTGAGGCTAATGAAAAATTGGCTAGCAAAGCACTGAATGAAGCTAATGAATTCCGCCTACAGAAAATGCACCTTGAAGATATGCTCCAGAAATCGTCCGAGGAGCTCCAATCTATCAGAGACCATTATGAAGTAAGGATTCTTGAGCTTTCCAGCCAGGTGAGTAAAATGACAGGTCAAATCGACAAGTTGCAGAGAGAAATAGACGAAAAATCTGTGCAACTAGAGAGACAAGAAGAGTTCGCCAAGGAAACTCAGCAGCATCAGTCACAGAAAGTTATTATCCTTGAAGCTGAGATTGAAAATCTATTAGCAGACAAGAAAATATCTTCTGATCATGAGGAACAGAAGAATAGCTTGATGGCTGAATTCGATAAAATGAGGACAACAATTAAGGATATGGAATTGATTGTCGAACAAGGTCGCAATGAAAGAAGTGAACTGGAGACTAAGCTTGCATCAATGAGAAAAGAAGCTGAGGAGTCTTTGAAGGAATTAAACAATATGAGGTCTCTTAAGGATCAGAAGGAGGCATTAGCTGGGAAACTGCATTTGGAAATGGATAACCTTAAATCGAGATGCAATGAAATGAAAAGGATGTTGTTTGAGGATGAGGTGGAGAAAGAAAAATTGAAAAAGCAGGTGTCTCAATTAAAATGCGATCTGAAGAAGAAAGAGGATGTATTGAATGGTTTAGATAAAAAACTGAAGGATGCCAACGGTCGACTAATAGCTTCTAATGGAATGAAAGCAACATCAAAGAACAACAAATTAATGGCCACATCTGCAGGATCAAGAGAGGTTGCAAGTCTTAAAGAGAAGATAAAGTTGCTTGAGGTAAATATTTACCTGCCATTTTTTCTTTCTGAATGTATTATAACTTCCATATGAATTGCTGTCTGTGTCTTCTTTTACATATTTTCAAACTTCACAATATAATAGGTTATTTTTATGATTTTACTGGGAAATAAACTGTCTATGTACTTCCTTTATTACTGGACCTTTTTGATTCCATTGTCAGTCAAAATGTTATGTGAATTGGTACTTGAAATACCAACTGCTCTTAATTCTGTACGATTTCCACGACCGACAGGGTCAGATCAAGATGAAGGAAAGTGCACTTGAGAGCTCAACAAATTCATTTTTGGAGAAGGAGAGAGATCTTCAAGACAAAATAGAGGAGTTAGATAGAAGATTAGAAGATCTTAGTCAGAATGCAGAAAGGCTGTCTGAACAAGAGTCTCACAAGGTCAGCTACAAGCCATCTATATTCAGCTTTTTGACAAAACTTAACGTTTTTTAGTTGACTTCAGCAACAAGATAGTCAGTTTATTCATTTCTTGAGAATGTTTTCGGTCCATTGGTCCACTAGAAATACAAATTGAGCATTATTCTATTTTTATAGCTTACTTATAAGTAGTGAGCAAAATTAACTCGTTCAAGCTAATATTGACACTCATGCGATGTTAGCACATATTGACTTTTATGAAATAGCATTGTAAGCGTTTGGTTCATATACGATACAGGTGGTTGCAGTTCTAAGTCCAGGATCTACGACATGCACAGAAGATGAAAATCCCTGTCATATGTCGACAAGGAAGAGGTACGAGTTCTGATATTCTAGTTTATCCTTTAAGCCTTTTCTATTAAATCCTGCTTGAATAGCTCACCAGAAATATGAATATGTGTCCGCTGAAGTTTTTTAATCATTGTTCTTATTGAAATATTTTTGTACTTGCAGCTGCAATGGCTGTTCACTTGACAAGGAAACTGAAGCCTCAGGATCTAATACAAGACGCCTCGAGGAATTGTCCAGCGAAATTGAACTACTGAGGGAGAGGAACAATGTAATGGAAGAAGAACTGAAGGAAATGCAAGAGAGATATTCAGAAATAAGCCTCAAATTTGCTGAGGTAGAAGGAGAAAGACAACAGCTAGTAATGAAATTGCGAAAACGCTGAAAAGAAACCATAAGGCGGTTCCAACTTCCAAAGAGGTGATTACTAAAATTGTCAAAATAAATGTAAATTGGTGAGAGAAAATTCATCATTTTAAATTTTGTTTCTTGCGTATCATGTTTGNCGTTTATGAAAATACTCTTCTCTTTTTATCATTTAATATTTGCATGGGCAAATATTTCGTTCTTTGGTCTTTAAAAGAAGAAAATTTATACAATTGTTCTTCTTTTAATTGTATATATATCCATCAAAAGCCTTTTCTTTCTCAAATATTGGACAATGTCCCTTTGCCAAGGAGAGAAACTCAAATATTTCATTTCCCCTCCATTTTCCATTCACCATCTTTAAGCTAAATCAAGCTTAAAAATCCCAACAATCCCCCACATGAATGAGGAATGACTATAAATCAAAAGAATGCACGGACGAGTGTGTGATTTACATGCATGGATTAATTACATTTGGATAAGTAGGTTTCCCTTTGAACTTTTCGTAGTGAACTTATATCGGGTGTACTCCGTCAATCGGTAGATTTGATATCTTTCAACCGTCGAGCTTTGTTGTATACCTAGACAACATAAGTCACACAATCAACCCTTAACCATCTATGGTTCTCACAGTTGTGTTCGTTTCAGCCATGAACACCACCTGGTTTTATTAGTGCTTAGAGATTGGGCCTTTACTTTCATTCCCCTTGAAGCGGCGGGCCTTTACTTTCATTCCCCTTGAAGCGGCTTACAGTTCACACTCACATATGTGATTTCTAAACGTGTAATCCTATAGACACACTATCTGGTCATATATATTCTGCCAGACTTAGCAAATCATAAAAAAACTTTAAGCTTTATTGACTCATCAAAAAGCCTTAATGCTTTACCTCGATTTCTGAACATTGTCTTTATCACGAGAATGAGTTGAGTTATTTGACAATGTTGAACCGTCATTCATAAACTTGTTTGATCTCTTTGAACCGAGCTCGTGGGATATTCAGTCTGCTAGATAGAGTTACCTCCATGATGACTTGTCCTAGCCTTAACCCCATTCCCTTTGATGATCTTTCAACTGTCTCTCTAGATAGGCCTTTTGTAAGTGGATCCGGCACGTTATCTCTTGACTTTACGTAGTCAATCGTGATAACACCACTAGAGAGTAGTTGTCTAATGATATTGTGTCTCCGTCGTATATGACGAGATTTTCCGTTATACATAACGCTCTCTGCCCTGCCTATTGCCGCTTGACTATCACAATGTATACAAATATGCGCCAAAGGTTTGGGCCAAAATGGAATATCTTCCAAGAAATTCTGGAGCCATTCAACTTCTTCACCGGCCTTATCTAAAGTTATGAATTCAGATTCCATTGTGGAACGGGCGATGCACATTTGTTTGGATGATTTCCAAGACAGTGCTCCACCCCTAATTGTGAAAATATATCCACTTGTGGATTTAAATTCAGATGATCCAGTGCTCCAATTTGCATCACTATATCCCTCGATCACGGAGGGATATTTGTTATAATGCAAAGCATAATTTTGGGTATGTTTCGGATACCCCAAAACTCGTTTCATTGTCATCCAATGTATTTGATTGGAATTACTTGTAAGCCGACTCAATTTGCTAATAACACATGCTATATCTGGTCGCGTACAATTCATGATATACATCAAACTTCCCAATACTCTTGCATAGTCTAGTTGTGAGTCACTTTCACCTTCATTCTTTTGAAGTGCATAACTCACGTCAACTGGAGTCTTGGCAATTTTGAAATCCAAATACTTGAACTTGTCAAGTACCTTTTCAATGTAGTGAGACTGTGATAATGCTATACCTTGTGGAGTCTTGTGAATTCTGATTCCTAAGATCACATCAGCTACTCCTAAGTCTTTCATGTCGAATTTGCTAGCCAACATGCTCTTAGTAGCATTGATTTTAAACCCACTTGCCAACATTGTTTGGTCAAATTTGGCATGCCATTGTTTGTGCTTGTTTAAGTCCATAAAGCGACGTAACAAGTTTGCACACTTTTTTTTCTTTACCAGGAACCACAAAACTCTCAGGTTGTTCCATGTAAATCTCTTCCTCCAATTCTCCATTTAAGAAAGCTGTTTTAACATCTATTTGATGGATTTCTAGACCATACACGGCCACCAGTGCCACTAACACCCTAATAAATGTTATCCTCGTTACTGGCGAGTAAGTGTCAAAGTAATCAAGGCCTTGATCACGCCCAACTATGCTTATAAAAGGACTAAGCGGTCGCTGCAAATATAACCCCGTTCAAGTCCGGAGTCGAATCCCACAGGGAACTAACTTATTCACTACAACTTTTAATAATGCTAAAGACAAGCTTAGACAACTTCCGGATGTAAGATTTCTTTATGAATAAATAGTGAAATTTATTTAGCTAATGCAAAATGACAATAAAATTAACAATAATCAGGACTAAAATTGAATTCAAGGATAAAAGGATCTAGGGCTATTGACTTCCCCAATTGCCGGATTAATTCTTAATTCTTTCGCTATAATCTCGCTGTAATACTCTATGAGGATTATGAGTTCCGGGCTACCGTAATTATCTCTCGATCAATTACGATAATTTACTAAAAGCATTCTCTCGAACTACTCTAGCTAACAATTTATGCAATTCAGAATTATCCCACCAAAACTTTGTTATTTCTAACCCCACTTTTAAATTCAAGTAGTTAATCTCTTCAATTACCCAAAAGTGGTGTTATTCAACAACAATCTAACCAAGTGTTCTTTCTCAAGCAACACAAGGCAACTAGACACGATTAATCAAGGGCCCTTTCAATTAACCACAATACATAACGTAGTTGAACAATCATAGAACAAACACAACTCGATTATATCAAAATAGAGTTAAAACTTCATCCAACAATTGGTTCCATCAACCCTGGATTATAAGTTTAGCTACTCATACTAATGGAAAACAATTCACTAAAATAGTTCATAATCAACAAATAGAAATAAGAAGAAGAAGATGAAAACTTTTAGGAATTGATCCGTCTTCTCTCTCTTGTTCTTGCCTCTAAAATCTTCTAAAACTAGCTATATCTGGCTTCTGGGCGAGTTTGGGCTTCATATAGGTTTAGGTTAGTCGCCTAGAAAATTACATAATTGACCCTGTGTATTTGGCTTTTGTCTGCTCGTCCGCGGCCGCGGATCCGGCCGCGGATTTTGACTGCTTCATTGCATTGAGTTCGCTGGCAAATTCGCGACCCACTTCGCGGCCGCGCACCTGGATGGGTCGTTTCGCTTACTTTTCTCGCTCCTTTTCAACCGGGCTAATCTTTGATTGGCCTTCCACGCTTTCATAATGACTCCAAAAATCTCTTTAGCTCCCTCCTGACTCGAAGTAGCTCCTGCAAAACATCAATTTCTTAATTAGAGCATTTTGTTATCTTTTACATTCAAATATCAATAAAGTGCGGCTAAATTAGAGTGTAAATAGCGCCCAAATTGCATAAATATAGGCTACTATCAACACCCCACACTTAAGTTATTGCTCATCCTCGAGCAATAAAACCACACTCCACAAAGGCCTAACTTCACTGAGCGACTTCCTCAAGAATATTTCACAAAAAATGAGTACATTAGTGTAACATCTACACCTCAAGAGTTGACTCCCTCTAGCCACGCAATGTTCCTAACCGGCTTACTTACTCTAATTTAGAGGTCCAAACTTACCTCTCCTTCATGAATCAAGTGCCTACTCTCCACAAAAGAGACTCATTTCACAATCAGTAAAATTCACACACACTGAGGAACTTTTAAAAGGAATAGAATTCACTCACCCTCAGAAATGACATTTTTGTGCCATAGAAAATGCACCATAGGCTTGCCCATAGTGTACTACTCTACTAATTGAGCTCACTCAGTCTAGAAGCAAGTAAGACTTTATTTGGATGTAATGTAGGCTGCAAGTTGGGTAGGATATGTTTGGATATAATAGTGACTACACCTCCCTAAGCACTTTAATACATTTATTTTACAGTCAAGTCCACACCTAAGTTAAACCAATATTTTCATCGTTAACACCACATATACCACCCCACACAACTTTGAGCACAATCACCTTAAAATCCACCAAAGAATTATTACCAATCAACATGATACACTATTAACAATGTTCTTCTCTTTTTTTTTTCCACAAGTGGCTTTTCCAACAAGATATACCTTTCTCCTTATTTCCCTAGTTCCACTCAAAAGCTCCACCAACTACCCCACACTTTATCTTTTGTAAATTCATAGTAGTTCAAGTGCTTACGAGAGGTAAAATGTTCAAAAAGATGGTCAATTCAAACAAGGGACAAGGCTTATAATGTGGTTGCTACGGAAACATGATTACAGTCTCAACGGGGTTAACTATGGTACATAGTATTAGGTGGGTGGAGTATGTGTATATATGGTTCAACAAAGAAATTCCTATATCACTTCCCAAACTAAATAAGACTACCATATCGCTTTGCAGACACACGAGGCAAGTTCTATGCGTTAAATGTCATGCACAGAATACAACAAGCCTAACACACACATGACACATGACTCACTCCAGATTAGATCATCAGACACTCAACTCAGGGTACTTAAGCCAAATTAAGAACATACATTTAAGGCATTCTCACAAGAGTCAACAAATGAGCCTAAGCGTCATACTAAAGTAGCCGCTATATTCAAGGCATTACGTAGTTAAGGGATCCTATTCTAACTCTGCCCATAGCCCATAAGTTCCTAACTAAAAAGTAAAAAGCTAACTACATCCGGTTCAAATAAAACCCTTGAAAAAGAACCGTGGTTTAAAGAAAAACCAAGGGGGAGTTGATACACTACTACCAAAAAAATCTTTTTGGTTTTTTTTTGTTCGACTTTTTAGTCCCTCAAGAAACCCGTCAAGTGATATCCATCGTCGGGCTAACTCGAAATTGATTTATATAAATAAAATACAAAACTATTCTATATACAACATACAACAAAGTACCCCCACCCCATACTTAAAAAGATGGCATGTCCCCATGTCATATAAAATAAAGTAAGGCGAGGAAAAAGAACTTCCTTGGTGGATCAGTCTTGATCGGAGACGGTGCCGGGATCAAGGTGACACGCCCTCCCTAGTGCACGCAACCAACCCATTATTTTCTTCTCGGACTTTGCATTTTGGGTGGCTAAGGCATCAACTCTAGTCCCCAACTCCGTGACGGAAGTGCACAGTCCTGCTATGTCTTGTTCTAGGGCTGTCATTCGCGTGCTCCGTCTGCCCTGGGATGGTCCCTCAGCTGCGACAACTTGTTCCTATGGGGGTGAGGATGGCCCTATATCCTTCTGCTCATCACCGCCCTCCTCCGGTATATCAGAATTGTCACTATGAGTCGCTCCATGTGCCACCGGGTCTCTCCCGATAGTCACTTTGTCTACTCGGAACTTAGCTTCTTTCTTGACCTTGCCATCCGCATTTGGGTTCTCAGGACTCCTTGCTGACCGACACAATCTTGTAACCATAGAGGGAAAAAAAAATCCATACCTCTTCAATGGTGAACGGACGAACATTTCCGACTGGATAACCTTGGCTACATCAAAATCGTGGCCATTCACGAAGCACCAGATCAAAGTAGCTCTCGGTCCATTAACCTCAGTGGTGTTGTGGGAAGACAACAAGCGACTGTTGAGGATGTGCAACCATCACTTTCTTTCAAAAGTGAGCGAAGCAGAATGCAAGATCTTACCCAGCACCACCCACAAGACATCTTTGTCAGGTACATAGATAGTGTAGAAAAACCTGTTCCATGTGATGGGTTCTCTTTTGTAGGTATCATAGAAATCCTCCTCCCCATCGAAAATAGGCAAGCGATATACTCTCCGGATGGCTTCTAAGGAGGCATTCACCCTCGTGTTCCGCACAGTGCAAATTCTATCCTCATGTTCGGGGTAATTGGCATAAAATTCCCGGACAAGCATCAAGTTACTTTCCTCCGGTTCTTCGAAGAAGCTGTTAACCCACACCTGATCAGCTCCCGATACATATTAGGGCAGTCATCCTGGAGGGATGCTCTATCAATACCTCTTTCCGGAACAGGCTTCCTGGTAGCCTTCAAACTGAACTGGTCCTGGGCAGCTCTGGAGACGAACTTGGTGCGATCAAACAGAGCTGCACTGGTTGGTGCCCGTCCCTGAGATGAGCCTCCATGACCACTTGATGAGGATCCGATAGCGCGTATCTTCCTTGAAAGTTGTATGGTACCTACACAATAAGCATTACTATCAGTGGAGAGCGGAATATATCACCAATGGCGGTTACTCAGACTTCACTCGCACAATTGGTCACAATTTATATTCAACACTCATTGAGGCAAATCAACAAACAGTTAGTGTGCATATGTCCCCCCAAGTCACCCAAAGACCCTATTTCACTTCCATACCTCACAAACCAAATCTAATTGCCTCATATACCACATATAAACCACAATACAACTCTAAAATAAACCCCCCCATGATTTTACTACCCTATACATACACTAGCAAAGAAAAACTTGAAGAGAAACTGAAAATAAAAAAGAAAAAATACTAAGAAAGAGGAATAAAATCATGTACTTACTTGGAGAGTTGGAGAAGAATGGAGGTTAGAGATTGGTCTAGTGGAGAAGAGAATGAAGGAGGTGAGTCTTTTGTTGAATGGAAAATATGAGGGAAGGGAGGGGAGAGTTTTAGTGTGTGCGTGCGTGTGTGTGTGTGAGGGTGGGGGGG
>ML329646.1:0-32399 GCA_005239505.1 Nicotiana paniculata
TCCACACTAGACTGGCCATGGTAACCAAGACACTAATGGAAGGAGTTGGTGGGAAAAACTTCAACATTGTGCCCATGATCATTGCATAAATATATCGAGCCTTGTAAAAGTTTCAACGAGGGGCAAGAGGCTGCAATATACTACTTCAGCTTTGGCTCATGGAACATCTCCAAAAGGGCGAATACCGACAGAAATTCATCGAAGAGTTTGGGATGACCACATCGCTTTCCACCATCCAAAGCGAATGAATTACATCCCCGATATGTTTGCTCAGCCTGAGAACGCCAAAGGATGGGTCGAGCTCTTTGATAATCTGACTGAAGAACAAGTTCAATGGATGTTCGAGTGGTTTTCGACAAAGGAGTTCATCGCCCGTTCCAGAGATGCACCGTTCTTAATACTAATTGGTCTAAGAGGAACATACCCTTACGTCCCTCTTCGAGTTATAAGGCAAGAGTGTAGGAATCAATTCATACCCAGGGTCGACAAGATGATCCATCTTCGAGCTGACTTCCAAAATGACGATAGTCCTCACAAGTGTCAAGCCCAGCACATGTGGAACTGCAAGATTGTAATGAAGAAGGACACCATCGAGCCAAACATATAGCATGCCGGTTGTACCCCTTTCTATCCTGGTTGGTTGGCAGAAAATTGGGGTGGTCTGAGCGAGCCAGGGTTCATTCAGGGCCACAAGGTTATAGATGAAAAGGTCGAGGCACAAGTCAAACACAACCAGTTGCGCAAGAGGATCCGTGAGTGTGAGGATGAGCACCGCGAAATACATGAGTCTAGCAAGAAATTGGTCGATAAATGGAAAGATATGGCTATCAACACCAATAAAAGGTTAGGGTATTTGGAGCGAGGCATAATGGAGCTGGAGGAAAAATTTCTCAAAAGGATTGAAGACTGTCAAAAGACTGAAGGGACCGAAGGAGGACATCTAGCCAGAGCATACCTGTTGATGGGACTTCGCGAGTTGGAGAAACTGTACAAGGGAAGCAAGAATGCCAAGTCTGGGGAAGGTCCTTCTGGGACCAAGTAGATAGGAATGTATTTCTTTTACTTTATCAATGTAATAAGGCCAATGTCCATTAGTGACCTTTACTTCCTGTTTATTTAGTGTCATTTTGGGATTCGTCTATTTTCTTATCAATAAAATGAGGCATTTAGCATCTTAAATTCTCCAAATCAATTTGTCGCCAGTCCTACCTCGGGCACAAAAGAGGTCCCCAAATTAGGACGCGCTTTACATTCTCGCACTATGTGTTTAAATACCGCAATACTTTTCATAATCCTCACTGACTTGGCTAACTTTTGTTTTTGTTTTTTTTTCTTTATTTATTTATTCCCCTCCCCAAAGGTTAGTTCGTGCACTCTGGCATCATCATCCTATCTTACAAGATCCAGGGGGCCTCCACCCTCTTTTCCTCTTAGTCCTCACAAAGGCAAGAACAAAGTCAAAAAGAAAATGGAAGATTCAGGCAACAACAGAAATGAGAATGTGGTTGAACGGGTAGAGGCCACTGATGTCCAGGGTATTCGGATTCAGAATGAAACTGTGTCGCAGCTGGAATGGAAGTTGTGAAAGTTTTAAGAAGAGCTTGATCAAGTTCAGAATCTGGCAAACGTGTCATTCTCCCTCAATGTCCCAGACGTCAACATCCAGAATCCTACACCTCCTCAAAACATCCCAAAGCAGCAAAATCATCCCGCAACTCATTATCACAACACCCCGCCAAAGAACCAAACTCTTCCAGCACAATGCAATGCCTGCCATACTCCAAATAACACTCTACTGCTTATCCCAGAACCTCAGAACTCCACAAATGACCATTTCAACACTCATGAGTCAGGCCACCATAACAATACCGTCTACGTGGAGACCATGCCACACTCCACTCCCCCTATCACATACACACCTAAGTCTGACGAAAAGGACCTGCTTATCAAGAACTTGGCCGAGGAACTTAGGAAGCTGACCATCCGGGTTCAAGGCATCGAGGGAATCAAGGGAATCGAAGGGTTGAACTATGAAGACCTCTGCATACAGCCCGATGTCGAACTGCCCGAGGGGTACAAACCTCCTAAGTTTGAAATGTTTGATGGTACAAGTGATCCAAGGGTCCATCTGAGAACTTATTGTGACAAGCTGGTTGGAGTAGGGAAGGATGAAAGGATCCGCATGAAGCTGTACATGAGGAACTTGAAGGGAGATGCGTTGTCTTGGTACATCAGCCAAATCCCAAGAAATGGTCGAATTGGGTGAGCATGGCATCTGACTTTATGGACAGATTCAGGTTCAACACAGAGAACGCACTAGATGTGTTATATATCCAGAATTTAAAGAAGAAACCCACGGAGACGTTTTGCGAGTATGCTTCTCGCTGGAGGTCCGAAGCTGCTAAGGTTAGACCCGCGTTAGAAGAGGAGTAGATGAATAAGTTCTTTGTCCGGGCCAGGACCCGCAGTACTATGAACAATTGATGAACGATTGATGATGATTGAGAACCACAAGTTCTCTGACATTATCAAATTAGGTGAACGGATTGAAGAAGGTATCAAGAGCGGTATGGTCACAAATTTTGAAGCCTTGCAAGCTACAAACAAGGCTTTGCAGTCTAGTGGTGTGTCGAAGAAAAGACACGCGGAGCCGTGATGGTTTCACAAAGAACCAAATCCCCACTCAAATACCAAACTTACCCAACACCTCCACTCACATATCAACCAACCCCAAATTACCAAGCACCCTCACACCAAGATCCACCACCCACTTATCAATCACCTCCACCACCAACTTATCAATCACCTCCACCACCGACATATCAACCTGCTTCACCCAGATACTTACAACCCGCTCCTATTCTGCCATACTTACAATTCCCAACCATCTCATTACCAATCACCCCCTACCCGTAAAAAATTCCCTAAACCTCGTCTTAATTTTGATCGCAGACCTCCACAACAGTATACCACCATCGTTGAACCCATCGACCAGTTGTATAAGAAGCTCAAAGTTACTGGTTATGTCACCCCCCTCCCTGTTGCAACCTCTGAGAATCCTTCTCAATGGGTCAACCCAAACAAGTCTTGTGCATACCACTCCGACATGAAGGGGCACACCATCGATGAATGTCGCTCTTTGAAGGACAAGATACAATCCCTGATTGACAACAAGGTCATCATGGAAAAGGAATCCACTCCAAATGTCCGCAACAATCCTCTTCCAGACCATAAGGGTGGAGGCATCTACTTGATTGAAATAGAAGATGATTGGGACACCGAGGGATCAATAAGGTTTATTGCAAAAGGCGATGATCCAAAGAAACATGCAGTCACTCTCAACCCGATCATAGTCCAGATTCAACCGTCTGAGGATGCTGAGGTAAATATGTCCATGCCTCTTGAGTTTGAATCAGCGTCACCTGCAAAGACACCAGTATCGATTGAAGTTGAGTTCGTGTCTCCGGCAAATGCACCCGCACCATTTGAGGTTGCAGTCTTGCCACCCAAGGCACATGTTCCACTTGAAGTAAGGATAGCCGCACCAATTCCAATGACGATGTCGACCATGCCACCCTTCTATACAAATGTTGTACCATGGGACTATACAACCGAGGCGAGAAGGAAAGGCAAAGTCAAGACTGAAGAAGCTGTTGTAGCGCAGGACAAGAACTGGTAGAGTCTATACCCCTGAACATCTGGCTGAATCCAGCAGGCAAGCTTCCAATCAGCGTCCCATTGTCTAGACAGGTCCAGACGACCTTTGGAGGAAAATACAGGCCAAGGAGTATTCGGTCATCGACCAGCTGAACAAGAAGCCAAAGCAAATATCCATCCTCTCTTTGCCGCAGAATTCCGAGACGCACAGGAATGCTTTATTGAAGGTGTTGAACGAAGCCTATGTGCCAAACAACATCACTAGTGGAGAAATGGCTAATATGGTGGGCCAAGTGTTGGAGAGTCACAAGATCACTTTCCATGAGGACGATCTGCCTCCTAAAGGGTGAGCCATAACAAAGCACTGCACATCACTGTGCAATGCGAAGACTATTTCATCACCAGAATTCTTATCGACGGGGGATCCAGTCTCAGTATTTGTCCGTTGATAGCGCTCAAGAAATTGGGTAAAGGGCTGCATGAGATAAAGGATGAGGCAATCAATGTGAAAGATTTCGATGGATCTCAAAGGTCCACCATTGGCGAGATAAGCTTATGCTTGCAAATGGGACTAACCTGGTTCGAGGTTGACTTCCAAGTGATAGATGTGCCAGTGTCCTACAACCTGTTATTAGGGCAACCCTGGATCCATGTTGCTGGGGCTGTAGTATCAACGCTACATTAGGCAGTGAAGTTCGAGTGGAACCACCAAGAGGTGATTATTCATGGTGATGGTAGCAACCCTATTTACAGTCGCCAGACTATTCCGGTGATTGAAGGAAGAAGGAAGTTGGGTGTAGAAACTTACCACCACATTGAACGGGTCAACACTATCGACAAAGACAAATGGTGGGATAGCAAGATCGCAAGTATGATGAATTGGCGAGGGTACGAGCTAGGTAAAGGGCTCGGCAAGAACCTTCAGGGGATCTCCAAACCTATCAAACTCAAGAAGCACGACACCACTTTCGGTTTGGGATACGAATACACTTGGGAAGAATTCAAAAATTGGTCGCCACCATGGCGTGATCCTTATTACCCTTTGGAGCAACCAATACCGCATCTGGAGCAGACCTTCCAACAGGCCGACGTTATTTATGGATCAGTCGAAGAAGAAGCACTTGCAGCAATTAGGAACTTGTTTCTGGAGGACAGTGATATGGGCTGCTATGTTATTCTCGAGGAGGATGGGGAGAAAGGCCCTTCCATACAGGCTGTGAGCAGAGGGACGTACCTCAAGAATTGGACTGTCAGGACAACCAAAGCCCAACGAGCCTCGGGGTAGCAAGGCTAAAACGAGCGCTATTCATTGTTTTTCTTTACAAAATGATTTCCTTTTTCGCATTTTAATTCCTGCAATAAGATCTTCAATTTTCAAAACAATCGTTCAATTTATCAAAAGCATTTTTAAATTTTTCTTATGAATCAATATTTATAGCTATAATTTTCCTCTCATTACTTTACCTATACAACATTACTATTACATGTCTTGATGAACCGATTACTGTGACATGCAACGAGACAACGCAGCAAACAAACATGGATTCATAAGAAGATGACATACCTGACGAGATTGTCAAAGAAGTTGAGAATTTTGAGAACAGACCTAAGTCCAACCTGGACGAGACCGAAATCATCAACCTGGGAGATTCAGAAAACATCAAGGAAACACGAATCAACATTCATTTATCGCCGTCAAAAAAGAAAGAATAAAGAATTTCTAAAGTAGTATGAGGACATATTCGCCTGGTCGTACGACGACATGAATGGTCTAAGTGCGTCTATTGTGGCTCACAAATTTCCAACCAATCCAATGTGTCCACCGGTAAAACAAAAGCTCAGGAAGTTCAAACCCGACATGAGTTTGAAAATCAAAGAAGAAGTCACCAAGCAGATCAACGCTAAGGTTCTCAGGGTAGTTGAGTACCCGACATGGTTCACCAACATTGTGCCCGTACCAAAGAAGGATGGGAAGGTCAGGGTCTGTGTCGACTACCGGGATCTCAACCGGGCTAGTCCGAAAGACGACTTCCCTTTTCCAAATATACATATCCTGATTGACAATTGCGCCAAGCATGTACTAAAACCATTCGTGGATTGCTTCGCTGGTCATCATCAGATCTGGATGGATGAGGAAGATGCTGAGAAAATGGCTTTCATTACGCCGTGTGGAGTGTACTGTTACAAGATGATGCCATTCGGCCTGAAGAATGCAGGGGCTACATGAGGGCTACGACCGCCATCTTCCACGACATGATTCACAAGGAGATTGAGGTATACGTAGATGATGTTATTATCAAGTCTAGGAAAGCCACTGACCACATAGAAGATTTGAAGAAGTTCTTCAAAAGGTTGCGAAAATACAATCTGAAGCTGAACCCCGCAAAGTGTGCATTCGGGGTTCCTGCTGGAAAGTTACTCGGGTTCATTGTCAGCCACCGAGGGATAAAATTGGATCCGTCGAAGGTCAAAGACATTCAAGAACTACCACCTCCAAGGAACAAGAAATATGTGATGAGTTTCTTGGGGAAACTTAATTACATCAGTCGATTCATAGCACAGTCTACAGTTATCTGTGAGCCGATCTTCAAGATGCTGAAGAAGGACGCCGCAACAAAGTGGACCGATGATTGTCAAAAGGCTTTCGACAAAATCAAGGCATACTTGTCAACACCAACACTCTTGGTACCGCCAGAGCCAGGTAGACCTTTGTTACTCTACCTTGCAGTGTTAGATGGAGCTTTCGGCTGTGTTCTGGGGCAGCACGATGAAACAGGAAGAAAGGATCAAGCCATTTATTATCTCAGCAAGAAGTTCACTCCATACGAGGTCAGATATTCTCTATTGGAACGCACTTGTTGTGCTTTGACTTGGGTAGATCAGAAGTTGAGGCATTACTTCTGTGCCTACACAATGTATCTCATATCGAGAATGGATCCATTGAAGTATATGTTTCAGAAGCCCATGCCCACTAGAAAGCTAGCCAAGTGGAAAATCCTGCTGAGTGAGTTCGATATTATCTATGTGATTCAGAAAGCAGTCAAGGGACAAGCACTGGAAGACCATCTTGCTGAGAACCCTGTAGATGGAGAATACGAACCTCTGAAAATGTATTTTCCTGATGAAGAGGTATCATTCATAGGAGAAGAATGTTCTTCGATGGAGCAGTGAACTTCAATAGAATTGGCATTGGAGCGGTCCTAATATCAGAAACCGATCAGCATTATCCGGTATCTGCCAAACTCAGATTCCCCTGCACCAACAATATGACAGAGTATGAAGCCTGTATCTTAGGGCTCAACATGGCCATTGACATGAACATCTAGGAGCTGTTAGTCATTGGTGACTCAGATTTGCTGGTACATCAGGTACAAGGAGAGTGGGCTACCAAGAATTCCAAGATACTGCCGTATCTACACCACGCACAGGAATTAAGAAAGAGGTTCACAAAGATAGAATTTCGACATGTCCCCAGAATCCAGAATGAGTTCGCCGATGCATTGGCTACTTTGTCCTCAATGATCCAACACCCGGCAAGAATTTCATTGATCCTATTCCCGTAAAGATCCATAATCAGCCAGCTTATTGTACCATGTTGAAGAGGAAGCAGACGGAAATCCTTGGTTTCACGACATCAAGGAGTATTTGGCAAAAGGAAATTACCTAGAGCTTGCGAATCCCACTCAGAAACGCACACTTCGAAGACTGTCCAACAAATTTTTTCACATCGGAGGAATCCTATGTAGGAGGACTCCCGATTTGGGATTATTACGTTGTGTCAACGCAAAGGAAGCATCCAAGATCCTAGAGGAGATTCATGCTGGGACCTGTGGCCTGCATATGAACGGTTTTGTTCTGGCAAAGAAGATACTCCGAGCTGGTTACTTTTGGATGACTATGAAAACGGACTGCATCCAGTATGTCCAGAAATGCCACTGTTGTCAGATATGATAAAGATACCTCCAAACAAGCTCAACGCAACAAGCACACCATGGTCGTTCACCGCCTGGGGCATGGACGTTATTGGACCAACCGAGCCTGCCGCCTCCAACAGAAAAAGGTTCATTCTGGTAGCCATCGACTATTTCACCAAATCGGTCGAAGTAGCATCCTACAAAGAAGTGACTAAGAAAGTCGTGGCAGACTTTGTCCGCGACCGTATTGTTTGTCTATTCGGGATTCCTGAGTCAATCATCACCGACAATGATTCCAATCTCAACAGTGACTTGATGAAAGCTATGAGCGAGGCTTTTAAGATCAAACACAATAATTCCACAGCTTACAGACCTCAGATGAATGGAGCTGTAGAAGCCGCTAACAAAAACATCAAGAAGATACTAAGAAAGATGATAGAAAGGCACAAGCAGTGGCACGAGAAGTTATCATTTGCCTTATTGGGATATCGCACCACAGTTCGCACCTCAACAGGGGAAACTCCCTATATGCTAGTTTATGGTACTGAGGCTGTTATTCCTGCCGAAGTTGAGATTCCATCTCTAAGAATTATACAAGAAGCTGAGCTCAGCGACGCAGAATGGGTAAAGAGCCGTTATGAGCAACTAGCCCTCATAGACGGAAAGAGAATGAATGCAGTCTGTCATGGTCAACTCTATCAGAACAGAATGACCCGAGCCTTCAACAAGAGAGTCAAGCCTAGGCAGTTCACACTGGGGCAGCTGGTGCTGAAGAAGATCTTTCCACATCAAGACGAAGCCAAAGGGAAGTTCTCTCCCAACTGGCAGGGTCCGTACATGGTTCACCNGAAGAAGATCTTTCCACATCAAGACGAAGCCAAAGGGAAGTTCTCTCCCAACTGGCAGGGTCCGTACATGATTCACC
Source organism: Nicotiana paniculata (assembly GCA_005239505.1). Classification (NCBI taxonomy): domain Eukaryota; kingdom Viridiplantae; phylum Streptophyta; class Magnoliopsida; order Solanales; family Solanaceae; genus Nicotiana; species Nicotiana paniculata. The sequence goes on from ML329646.1 coordinate 8,497, forward strand.
GGGTACTGACAGGAGGAGACACTTATACTCGCAGAAATGGACGGAGAAGTCTGGCCAAAGCCAATCAATTCAGATGCAGTCAAACGCTACTATGTGTAATCTTTATGCATTCTCAATGATGTAAATTGAACTACGCCTGACCTGATTCTCGTTTAAGAGGGGATACGTAGGCAGCCTATGGGTTCGGTCACAATTCAATAAAAATTTCATTTACCCTCAAAATTCTGAAGCAAGTTCATCCAATCACCACACGAGCAACAGTCAGAAACATTCACCCATCAAACTGGGACAGAATTTTGAGGAGGACCCTCAAAATTCCGTAGCAGGAGAGGTTGCAATGTCCCGAGCCGTGTCACGGTCGTCGGTTCATCCCAAATTATTTTTTAATTATTATACATTATGCTTTTACAAAATCATGCATGTTTGTTTTTGAAACAGCTTTGTTTAATAACACTACCCCAATAATACATACAGTATCATCAGATCGAGCCCAACAAGTCAAGAAAAGACAGCGGGGATACAAACTAACCCCCCCGTTTATAGAACTCACGATCTTTCTCTGGTTGCAGGCACTAAGGTTGCAAAACCCCTAAACGAACTGTTCGCCCAAGGGACAAACGTTGTCCAAAATACGACTCTCAAAAATGCTGCACTTGCCGACGTTCGTACATGCCTCAATGCTCCGCAGTCACAATTCTCTCAATAATCACAATGCCACAATTCATCACCAGCTAAGAACTCCTACTGTCATTTTATTTCTTGGATAAGGCTACCTTTCTGCCTTCCGAGACTAAATGATGTCTCCATCTGCATTTGCATCTTTGTATAAGGCTACCTTTATGCCTTCCGAGGTTAAGCTCTACCTCCATCTACATCGTTGCATAAGGCTACCATTCTGCCTTCTGAGACTAAACATTGTCTCCATCTGCATTTGCATCTTTCCATAAGGCTACCATTCTGCCTTCCGAGGTTAAGCTCTACCTCCATTTACATCATTGCATAAGCTACCATTCTGCCTTCCAAGACTAAACGATGTCTCCATCTGCATTTGCATCTTTGCATAACGCTACCATTCTGCCTTCCGAGGTTAATCTCTACCTTTATCTACACCATTGCATAAGGCTACCATTCTGCCTTCCGAGACTAAACGTTGTCTCCATCTGCATTTGCATTAGGCTACCATTCTGCCTTCCGAGGCTAAGCTCTTCCTCCAATTTACCTTTCGAGACTAACCGCTGTCTCAAGCACTATTTGCTTCGCTTTCCTTTCAGGCTAAGCTCTGCCCTTTTATTCGCAAGACTAAGCTCTGTCTCGTCAGCATCATTCTATTGCATCTGCATCGGCTGAAATATTGTCAACTCATCCAAAGGCGTCATCGTTCGGAGGCACCATTTTCATGGCCCGAGAACACCATGACATGGCCTGAGGATCTCTTTCAACCTATGCATATCATTATTCAAAGGCGTCATGGTTCGGAAGCACCATCCTCATGGCCCGAGAACATCATTCCATGGCCTGCGAATCCTGCATCAAGCAATTCATAGCCCAGGACGTCATGGTCTGATGACATCATCCTTAACCGTCTGAAGACATCATTCACGGTCCAACGGGAATTTGCATCATGTTTAAATTACGCACAATATATGCTTGTATCATTTATTTGCAGGTAATCCGGTGAGCAAACTGCCATCCCGGCAGGAGTGGTTCTGCTCCAGTTTTCCTAACCACCCGTAAGTCGTTTATTCAATCAGTCCCAAATGTTGTGTCCGTTCTTGTAAGAAACTTCATCGGTATACTTCACCGATGACTGCTGAACTACATAAAGCCTGATTCCTGTAAAACCGGGGATATGTAGGCAACTCGAAAACCAGTGTGCGGCTGGAATCTCTCCAAACCATTTCACTCGGTCAAAATTGGCCATCATATCTTTACCCGACAACTCTTTCATCCTTCCCGGGTAAAGAGGGGCAACTGTTGATACCCGATTTTTCCTCAAATTATTTTTAGCTTGCATATATACCTTCACAATCAGGTTTCCATAACAATTGGTATTTTTCTATAATTTTACCATATTCTTATTAATTTATTTTAATTCATCCAGTGTTTTCATAATTAGTTATAAATTGCATGATTTTAAAAAAAAAAATCTTGATTTAATATATCATTTTCAGTCCTACTAAAACCAAATTATTTCACAATTAGTCAAATTGGCACTCTTTGGCTATGATTACAATAACTTTGCAATTATAGCCCAATCATATATTTTATACTATTGTTGGTTAATAATTAGTCATTCATGTTTTAAATACTAATTAATCATTTTAATTTACTCTATTAAGCATCAATTTCATTTTTTATAATTATTAGCCATTTTTATAAATTATTTGTCTATTTAATGGGGTATTTAACAATTAGCCACTTTTATTCTTAATCCGGACCCCTAACTCAATTAATTAGCCCAGTTACCCAACCCAAACCTAAAATCCTACCCGGCCCAACCCCTCATTAGATCTGAGCCATTGATTAATTCAAATCAACGGCCCATATTGGTCCTTTCCTTAATTAACCTAGGTGAGTACCCCCTCGTCTCTCATTTTTCTCACTGGTCCACTCATCTCTCTATCTCTCTCTATATCCAGGTTCTCTCTAGAACCTTCCACCTCTCCCTCCGATGTAGTCCGTTCATCTCCTCCGGCCACTTCCCCTGCCGGAAACCATGGCCTCTCCTCGTATTTTGGCCCTTGCTTCACTTCTACGCCGGGTATCGCCACCTTGAGGCCCTCAGAGAAACCAGAAGGCGGTTCACTCACCCCATGGGTTCTCATGCCATTTCCGGCCACCTCCGGCCGTCCGAGTGAGATCTATGACCTCTCCGGCTAAAACCGATGAAATTTTAAGGTTTTCTCATTTTTCTCCGGGTTCTCTGAAACCCTAAACTTAAGATTTTCCAATTTTTCTTTTAGATCTGTTATAGATCTATGTATATTATGAGTTTATTGTTGTTTTCCCCAAAAGGAATTTCCGATTTCTCTAAGATAACTCTTCATCTTCAAACTAGGGTTTCAAACCCCTTTTTCAAAAAACGATTACCTTTCAAATTTTAAGTATTATTGTGTGACTTTCATTATGTTTAAGCTTCCCCTTTCCATGTCTAAGTTATTTCGTTAAAAAATCCTAAAGTCTTAGCTTTCACCTATGGATTTGAGTTTGTCTACAACAATGTGTTCATTTGTTCTATTGTGTTCACTCTGTTCTTTTGATTATTCTGTGATTTCGTGATGTTTTACCCCATATTTCTTGTTAGGGTTTCTGGTTTCTATTACCATGCTTAATCTGTGATTCATCTCTATTCATTATTTATCGATACCTCTAAATCTTCGTCTTTCCTGCTTGTATTATGCTTATTCAGTTATTCATGTTATTGTCCTATGTAAACCCCTAATTTCGTGTGATTTTACCATGTTTTAATCACTAGAGTTTCTGACTCTCTCCTATTATGTGTTTACTTTGTATAACTTATGCTGATTCTTAAATCAGTACTACTCCTATTTTGAATCCCTAATTTCCTGTGATTGATTTCCTTTGATTGATTTCCTGTGATAATCTTTACGACTATTAGTTATTTCTTGCTTTATATCAATTGATTCTTACAATAGTGCTTTAATGAACCTGCCCCCAACTCCCTACTCTGTGCTTACTATGTATGAAATCTTTCCTTATTTGCTATACATGATTCCTTTCCTTAATTGTAACCTCTTCTTACCGTTTGAGAGTTAACTCTCTTAATTAAGGAAGTACCCATATTATTCTGATACTGATTGATTATGAATTCCTCTGATTACTGCCTGACTTTGGTTTGCACCTTATTTACTATTGTTTTCAAAGCTATATATACCCAGGCCTCTTATTTTTCAAACACACGAACACACACACACGCACAAGCATACTCATTGATCTCTCTTACTCTCTTACACATCCTCTCTTGCTTCTCTAATTGACTACTGGCTACTCAGTCGGCTGAAAGCCAAGACTGAGTAACTTATTACTGCTCTACTGCTCTACTGCCCTCTTGCTCTGCACACTACTATCCTATTGATCTACTTCTCTGCACACTACTGTTATATTCTCTCAATCTTCACTGGTATGTTCTAATTTAGATTTCAGTTCTCAAACCAACATGTTTCTACTATTGTTGCAATTCATTGGGTTTCTAATTTGCTTTTACTTATTATTTTGTTGTTCAACATGTAACTAGGATCCTGGATTCCATTCACATGATAAGTTATACTCTATTTGTCATAACCAGCATGTCTTTATGTACTTGATACATGTTCTATGTGAATCTTCATGCATATATTTGGTATATTAGTTTGATTAGGGTAAATCCTACTGTCTTGGACTATTTGGTCCTGTTATATTAGTATAATCCTATACCCTACTGTATCCCCCAATCCCCTGAATCCTTAGGAACTTCTGATTGTGTACTGCCTGCTACATGTTTGCCCTCACATGCTCTATATTTGTCCATCAAATCCCATTACCCCTACTTGTGATTGTTGGACTATTCCTGGTCCTTCGTGTGATGTTGAACTTGTTGGTGTTCCTGCCCTTTTAGTGGTTAAACTTCTTTGTTATAAAACTATTCCAATCAAGTTTCCCTGTTCAAAACTATTTTCTTACTTACCCTTTTCAAAACAATTTTCTTACTTAACCTTTTCAAAACTATGTCAAGCACTCTCACATATTCTCTTAGAAGTCAAGGTTCTGCCCCCTCTGTGTGAGAATTTCCTTGGGACCCTTGAGCTCCCTCTGAACTTTGACACACAAAGGCTGGCCATTCCACACTGCACTTACTCAAATTTGGTTATGACTCTGGGTATGAGCATTGCCGGAATCCCTTGAGATCCTTAGGGAACTTTGACACACCTGGATCATGTGAATGGTTGTGAATAGAATGGCAATGAGGCATTCTGGAGATTCTGGGCCTATCAGTAGGCTCCCTATAGTGTAACTTCTTATTTTCTTATTCACTTCTGTAATTTAATAATTATTTGTAAACAACTATTGGGGATGGATAGTGAAAAGGGAAAAGGGTAGTTATGCGTGTTATAAATATTAAAGGGTAGAAACATGATATTAGGTCTACATTCCTTATTTGCGCAATAGAAATCATGTTTAGGATCAACATGTGCAAAGCATATCATGCATTAGAAATCATGCTATATACGCTTTATGAACACTGTTTCAGCATCTTGTTTCAGTACTGTCATTCATCACTTAGAAAATTCTGTGGTAGGATAAATAATGTTAATAATTGGTATCTTCTGCAATCATGTTTCATATTGCTATGCGCACTTAGGAATCATGTCCCTAGGATAACACTAAAATAAACTGTCACTCTTGCATCTTCTGAAATCATGCTTAATGCTCTAATTATTGTGCATTTAGGAATCCTGCTTAGGATTCTGTATATGCATCATTATGCATCCCTACCTGTGCATTAGATACCATGTTTTAGGATTTCATTCATACTCGCTTAACAACACCTAGTCTAACTACTGCTGCATTTTATTTTACACCTAGGCAAGCCTTAGGAAATGAGTTAAAGAAATAAAACCAGAACTGTCCTTTGTGATTAGTGTTCAACTGTCAGCACGTTTAAAACCAGTAGGCAGGCCTGATTAAGACTTCCTCTCTGAGTTATGCAACAAATCTGCTTCTCTGTTATATTCTGAATTCACCTAGATATCATGCCTTAGGATTCTGAAACTGAATGGTTCCCTTAAATGTGTATGAGTCGTGCTGCCTATTTGCATTACCTGTGGAGGTATTATTGTGCCTTTTTTCTGCTTTTATGTGTTTCCCCCTAATTGCAGTCCTACATGTTCTTATCTGTCGCCTTAGTATTTTTCCTTCAAACCTGAGGGTCTGCCTAGAACATCCCTTATAGGATAGAAGTCCTAAATTCCTCAGGGACTGATAGGAAGGGACGGGTAACAACATGCAATAGAGGTCGAGACCAACACTCGATTTAGTTAATTTCACGGGGTGGGAAAGGGTAGAATATGGATATGATGACCTGTGCGCTAATACCACGTGTATCCCCTATTCGAGGAGTGATTACCGGGTATTGCATTGATGTGATCCATATTATTATAAACCTAGGATATCTTTTATATGCTTAGATCTTAATCTTTTCAAAATCTAACCTTCTTTACTATTTTCAAACATCTGTATGCTTAAGACTTAATTCCCCTCTTATTTGAGCCTTTATTTGTTTGTTTTCTAAGCCGTACAAATTCACAAAAAGCTGTTTGGCCGGGAACCACACTTATGGATCCTGAGGGGTGCCTAACACCTTCCCCTTAGGATAATTTCAAGTCCTTACCCTATCTCTGGTTAACAACGTTGTTGTAAATTAACCCCTTTGGTGTCCTAACGCACATTTAAAAATCGTTAGGTGGCGACTCTAAAAAACACAAACCCCTTTCCCAAAAGGAAAGGGTTGTCTCAACCGAATGTCATAAACCCGATCTCCGCGAGGAAAGAGGGGGCGCGACAACAGCAACCGCTACTCCCACACACTGTGAATGCACCAAACATGTCGAAATCTCCTCGAGCTGCTAGCTTCTCAAAAGAATGGAAGCAAAATTTGGAGATAGTGCGGAGCTATCTGGTCAAAGCCCAAAAGCGGATGAAGACGCACGCTGATCAAAATTGTCGTTTTGTTGAATACCAAGTAGGAGACAAAGTGATAGTAAAAATTCCAAAGCGGTACTTGTTTGCAGGGGTCTATGACCCTCGCCTATTGCAAAAATACATTGAACCTTTGTCCATTGAAAGACGCATTGGAAAAGTTGCATACCGGGTGGATACCCCAGTTTGGTGGAAAATCTATCCCGTCTTTCATGTCAGCCTTCTGAAACCTTTTCGGGAAGACACAGAGGACCCTTCACGGAGCCAACTCACAATACCCAGTATTCGAGGCCCCAATTCAACCGGGAAAAGGCGTGTTGAAGCCATACTTGATGATCAGGTGATTCACACCTCAAGGTTGTGATGCAGAGGAGAATACTTGGGAGAGGGGAACAAACCTCAAAGCCTGCAAGAGCCTAATTGAAGATTATCTTGCAAGTAAGGCGCTGAGGACGTCACCAACTCAGGTGCGGGAGAATGTCATGGGCGGCTTTCCATCCATTCTCCATGACCCTTGGATGCGCCCCGTGGCGTCCTAGCAAGCCTCCCAATGCCTAGCGCCACAGACGTGGCCCCGTGGTCTTGGCCGCGCCAAGTGACAAGCGCGTATGTGCCTCTGTCGCCCCACCGATATCCCTCGCCAGCGCCCAACCACATGCAGCTGCCAACAGCGCCGCACGTGCAGACAACGACGCGCGCGCAGATTGTGATGCCTAAGACAAACTTGCTGACAATGGACCTGTTTCTACCTTGTAAAAAATTAAGTCTTTTTCATTATAAATATATAATAGTTTTATTCCATGTATTTCCATTATGTTTCTCTAGCTTATTTAGGTCAAGTCTTGTTACTTTGGTTTATTTTTTTAAGCATTATTAGGGGAGATCAAGCAATCAAAAACTTTCTAGCAAGCAATACTCTGTACTGGTATCTCTCTCCCTCGACAACGTTGCCTTCTTTTGTAATAGCTTTTATTAATTCAATCAAACTTTCTTCCAATTATCATTACTGTTCTCTCAATTGTTCTTGACATTGATTTTCCCGTACGGCACTGACAATCTCGTCCAGCATACGGAGGGGATCTCAGTTGGTGGACAACAACTGCACTAACATCAGTTGCCTAGCCTTATGTCGCCCTTCCAAGGAATCTCAGAAAGGCGCCGCGTAACATTATATATGCACTTTGTGTCCCAACTACATGCACCTCTACTACACGGATATATATATATATATATATATATATATATATATATATATATATATATATATATATATATATATATATATATATATATATAATAATGTTAATCAGCAAGAGTAAGAAGCAAAAGGTTAGTTACAAACAGAACTATTGACACTACTAAAAAATAAAAGTTAGTGACAAATAAATTTTATAGCTAAATAATATATTTTTTGCTAGATTAATATTATATTATCAAAAAATTTTATTAATTACGAGCGATCTAGCGACAACTAATTTCAGCTTTTTAGTAGCTTGAAGAAGATAACAAAAATTCAAGAAAACGTATACCCCATTTTTGAGTAAAGGTGAAATAATAATTTTAACTTTTGTGCATTCAAAATACAGATGGGATCATCTGGTAAAAGAATAGACATCTCTTGGCATAGTAGTGGTTTTATATCCTTTCCTTCTCTACAAAGTGGGTATACACTTAACAAAACCATTTCTTATTTAAACAGTAAAGAGATGAACAAATAAAAAAGGGTCCGGTCCTCCTCAGTATCACCTCGTAAGAGGCAGCTCATTGAAATAGAAAATTTCGGAAGAGTTAAGTCCTCTTTCTTTTAAACTACACACATGAGAATCGTTGAAATAACTCTTTGATTGAAAGAGAATGATTCCTATAATACATTACTCCAGTCAAGTCCAATAGAATTTCCAAAAAAAAAAAATTGTGTATATCTCACCAACGGATTTAAAAACCTCGTGTATTGATATTTATTTTTTGATTTCTATTATTTACTAGATTTTGATACCTAGCAAATGAAATTTTTTATTTCTTTCTAATTTCACAGTGAAATGCCTAAAAAAATCGGGAGGAAGTTAAAAAATAACCAAATTTACAAGTGGTCATTTAAAAATAGCCGCACTGTCAAAAGTAATCAAAATTTAACCACTTTTTATGTAAAGATAAATCTAAACGAAAACACTGTTCAAAATTCAGAAAATACTCCAGCATAATATACTGAAACTTCCAGCAAAGTATACTGGAGTTCCAACAACATATACCGGTCCAACATAATATGCTGAAAATTCATACAAAGGTGCTTGAATCTCCAGTATATTATGTTGGAACTTTCCGCGTGTTTGAATTCCAACATAATATGCTGGAAGCAGGGGCAGATTTAGGGGGGCTGAAGGGATCCGGACCCCCTTCGCCGAAAAATTACACTGTATATATAAGGCAAAATCTGTCTTTTACCTCTATATATATTAAGTTTTGAACTCCTTAACATAACTCAGAAGAGTAGTTTAGTTGTCAAGGGAGTTCAAAACCTTGATAAGGTCATAGGTTCAATTCTCACTAGCTACAAATTTTTTTTTTGAACCCCCCCTTCATGGAGATCCTGCCTCCGCCACTGTCTGGAAGTTCATACACATGTACACCGAACTCCAGTATATTATACTGGACCAATCTCTGTTGCAGTAAAATAATAGCTATTTTTCAATAATTTGACAACATTGATTATTTTTAAATAATCAATCCAAAAACTGTCTAGATCGTACTATTTTTTTTTGAGGTTAGAGTAGGGGCTGGGAATGGTGTCTAACAGAAATTAGGTATAGAATAGACTCTTCCCCCAATCGACATATATTTTCTTAATCACTCCATATCAAAAAATTAGTGGCCCAACAAATTCAAATTCGTGTTATATAAAATTCTTGTAAAATTATTTTCTGATTTAGAAGGAAGAGATTCAATCCATCACAAATTCACAATACTGTCCTTAATTCCTATCAACATATTATGTTGAAACAGCCTCCCAAATAATCTTGGACAATCACTAGCTGAGGCCACAATAATACTTACATAATTTAATGGCTGACTAAAGTAAGAAATCTTCACAAGCATGGTTTCTAAATTCTTTTCAATGGCTTGTGACAATAATTGATGAATCTTGAAACCGGAAACAATTTTTTTTTGTTTTCATCCGGTGTCCGGTATCCACATTGAAATCCGACTAAATTTAGATTTGCGCCGGAAAATTTCACATTGGGGGTAAAGGCTCCCTAACAAAGGCGACTTCGTACTAGAGACTCGAATCCAAGACCTCCGGTTAAGGACGAAAGAGTACTTACCACTCCACCACAACTCGCGAAAGAGTTAAAAAAAATGCTGAAGTGGACTCTAAGCTAGCGTTTGGTCATAAATCCCCAAATTTATTTTGAAAAGTATGTTTTGGGTAAAGTTTGGCTTGAAGATGAAAATATGATTGGACATACATTTTCAATACATATTTCTCAAATTTATTTTGAAAAAACATGTGTATTTTGAGTGATTTGACCCAAAATCAACTATTGAGCTCGTTTTGAAATTTACCTAAAATATAGGCAAAATTTATGGCTAGACATGTGTCTGCCACAAAATCTATGACCAAACAGTAACTAAAAGGACAAGGTCAGAACAGTACTTTCACATAAGGAGGTCTCAACATAATAATATGAAAAACCCCATCACCATCAAAACAGCAGCCCAAAAGCCTAAAAACAAGGCACTACCAACAACTTCAAAATTTCTCTTTTTCTCTCTCTTTTTTTTTTTTCCAGAAAAATTCATGGCTACACACACAGTCCATTTCTCTCTCTCTCTCTAGAAAAATACCCTCTTTCTCTCTCCAAAAAACCCATATCATTGAGTCATCACACTTACCCTTTTCCTTCTTTTTTCTATGTCTCTGTCTGCTATAAGTTTTATAACTATATATTAGTACTATGTCTGTATTAAATGTATTTTCTTTGTTCCTATCTTCAGCAGAGGTCACAAAGGAAGATGAAAGAAGAAAACACACACACACACACCAAAAATCAACTCTGTAATGGCCCAGCTGGACCAAAATTTATAGTATAACCAAAGAGGAGAAGTATTCATATGTCCTGTTAACTAAAAACCCACCTCATATATACACACCATTTAACCATAAAGACGCAATCTTTCCATAAATACCCTTCTGCAACACCCCTAAAAAGATCCAATCTTTCATCACTTCACTGTCTCTAAAAACAAAAAACAGCAATGTATTACTACTACTATATTTTTCTTCTCCATTTATGTGGGCTTTTTGGGGTTTGTCTTTCTTTGTCAAGAACCTTCTTACCACCTCTCTCTCTTTTCCTTTCTTTCCCTATTTACTACTCCTTTTCTTTGTTGTATTATTATTGTTTTCTCACTTACACGCCTCTCTTTTCTCTCTTCTGCCGCCTTGACTCTTCTTCATATTTTCCAAGATCTGATCTTTTTGTGATCTGATGTCGAAGAAGATGAAAAGGGTGTCTTTAGAATCATCATCTTATGGTGTTTTTGAAGACACAAAGACTAGGTTGAAGCATCAGACACTATTTCAGGATTATCAAGAGCTCCACAAGGTAAAAAAAAAAAATTATCTTTGGGGTTTGTTTGAGCCTTTTATTTGAGGATCTAAGCTTTTTTTGTTACTATATGTTGGTGTCTTTGAATAGTCTGTTGATTTTTCTATTTTGGAGTTTTTTTTGGTTCTCTTTATCTTGTCTTTTCCCGAGACTATATCGGGAAACTGCTTTTCTGTCCCTCCGGGTAAGTTCTGCCTACACACTACCTTCCTTCCCAGGCTTCACTTATGGCAACTCACTGGGTTTGTTGTTATTGGAATTTCTGGTTCTTGTTTGTTAGAATTTTGATGACTTTTGGTTGATGTTTTGATATTTTTCCTATCAATGATTTATAAGCTTGTTATTTGCTGTCTCTTTGTTCAATTCCTGTATGAAGGTTACCCCTTTTGCTCTTCCTTATTGAGTCTTTTACCATGATTTAGTGTCTCCCTTTGGTTTAATCTATTTGTGTTTCTGTCCTCAAGAGTTGTTAGGAATTCTCTGCAGAACAATTCTTAGCTTGTTTAATTTTGTAACCTAGAAATTCTTAATGGCCAGTAGCTCACGGTTGGAAACTCGGTGGATGAGCGCCGCCCCTCGGCCCTTCACCACTTAAATACAAGGTTTTGTTTTTGGGAGGATTCTAACTCGTGATGTGTGCCTAGCTACGAGCTTTTGTCTATGGTAGGATTGGAACCCGTGTCGTGCGCCTAGCTCACACATCGCGCGCCACACTCTTACCACTGGACTAAAGCCTTGGGACAACAATTCTTTGCTTGTTTACATTATAGTCATGCTATACTTTGAACTGCAATATGATAGAAGGTGTTGTTTTAAATTTTGGAATCGGGTAAAACAAAAATAATGTGTATTTATGATTAACCAGTTTGCTTACTATACCTACAATATACAGGAAACTGATGGTATGAGGCACAAATTGGAAGATTCAAAACTGAGGAAACTAAGGTTACTAGCTGAAGTTCGGTAAGTTTGTTTAACTTTATAAAAAAGGTTTTCATATTTAATTTAAGTAAAGATTTTCTTGAATTCGGTATTTTGGCCTTAGTGTTCGAAACTATATAATCTTGGATAATATGATTAAGGAAAACAAATTCCGCTGGTAAAATTATGTTAAGAGTTATTATCTTCAGCATCTTAGTATTCATTCAATTGATAATGTAACCTTGACTGATCAATTGCACTTCTGTGCATATGCTGATTACACTCTTCCAGTGGTTAGAAAATGCTTGAGTTTCTTTTCTAGTATTTGAATCTAAGTGCAGTTTTTTCCGCATAATTGTGCAGTTTCTTACGCCAGAGGCGCACATATCTATTGCAGTTGAAGTCCTTAAGTCGTCCACATGGGCAACAGCTAGTACCAATGCCAAATCCAGAAACTTACGACAAAAACAGGTTGACAGATAATGTCTACAGCAAAAAGGAGGCCAAGCTAAACAAACTGACCCTACTTCCTGGCCCAAAACAGAACGGAAGGATACAGGTTGCTTCCAAGAAGACACCTGATATTCATACGAGGCAAAAGCACAAATTAGGCGATGGAAAAGATGATGTTTTGCATAATGCAGTTTTAGGTTTGAACCCTAAAGCAAGAGTATATAGTGGAAAGGAAGTTCCACCCCGAAAAGGAGCTTTAACTGTTGATTTGAAGCAGAACGAGAGATTATACATAGCGAACAGTGCTGTGTTACAGAGGAGCAGCACACCTGCTTTTGATTTAAATCAGGAAACTGGTCATAGTGGCAAAGAAGCTGCATTGCCTACTCGTGCTCCAGTCTTCGATTTGAATGAAATATCGGTAAGTATCAAAATAAACATCTAGGACACTTGTCATTTATTTTGTGAGTTTTACGTCTTACATCATTTACCTCTAGACTTTCTAATTTTACAGATGGGGGAAGAGGAAACACAAAAAAATTTTGAGCAGGTGCAGTTTGAGGAGCCTAGGAGAAGTCTTATCCGAAACCCCAATGATGATCAGCACGTTTGCAGAAATGTTGGAGAAGGCACTTCTCAGGTGGGAAAGCGAAAATTATCATGGCAAGACCCTGTTGCTTTGAGGGTTTGACCTGTCTTTAACTATTCAGTTAAACGTGGTAAGAAAAGTTTGATCGAGCTCTGAGTATTGTTGAACTTTAACTAGCCTTACCAGGTCAATTGTTCGGTTGACATGTAGGCTTATGCTTTTCCTTTTTTGTGTAAAGGAAGTTCTTATACATGTAATACGTGCACACACTATATGTTGATTGTGAGCATGGATATAGTCAGTCTAATTCGTTCTCTACATAAAATACCATATGTTCTTCTGCAGTTTTCTTTACAAGCAAGGGATTTGGTTTTCTCTGTTTGTTGGATTCCATATTGATGACATGGGAACTCAAACTTAGGTGTACTTTGTTATTTCTTTCTTCACTTCTGCTACCTGGAATAGTTTACTAAGTTCTTTTTGGATTCTCATCATCGTTGAGACGAGTTCTTCAAACAGGTTCCTTGAGTTTAGTTCTGATACCGCCTGGTGCAGGAAAAGGAGAATGGGATGTGAGGTAGATGAATTTGAGCTGCCTAAGATGGTAGTAAAGGGCAACCTGGTGTACTAAGCTCCCGCTATGCATGGGGTCTGGGAAAGGTCCGGACCACAAGGGTCTATTGTACGCAGCCTTATCTACATTTCTGCAAGAGGCTGTTAGAGGTTGTTTCCATTGCTCAAACATGTGACCTCCTGGTCACATGGCGGCTACACCAAGCTCCCTTTCTGGGGCCTAAGATGGTATTATCTGATGAATATTTTTCAATTATCCAGAAGCAATCCTACTCTAATGGAAGAGCTTGTTTTTGGAAGCTGAAAAGAAAATGAAGAGCTCTTTTTATTGCAATGTTCTTGGCCAATTGTCAAGGCTGTTTTCCAGTTGCTCCTATAGACAAGAACTGCATGAACTACACTTATTTATCTGGGTTTTAGATGGTGTTTGAAAGGACAAGTACTTATGAGAATGGTCCTTGTGATCTCTATATTATGCTGTGATTGGAGTTCAATGATGTATTTTCAGCTTGTTATGATCAAGATGTAAGTTTAAAAAATTTAAGAACCTGGTTCTAAGAGAGAAAAAAAAAGGAACCTGGCTCTTACCTTGTAAATTGGATGACTAAGTGGCACCCAAGGGTGTTGTGGCCCGGTGGTCAATAAAGTAAAAGGAAGACAGTGAAGTTTCAGGTTCATATTTCAGGTGCGTGCAAGTTGGTTCGGGTACCATCGTTATTAAAAAATAGATTGGATTACACCGAAAAGGCAATTAAAAAAAATGCATTATTACAAGAACACAAAGGAGTAACATTAGCAAATACATGATCAATTCACAACCCAATATAATTTTACAAGTGGTTGTCTGGGGATTGTAGTATGTACGCAGACGTTACCTTTTTTCTGGGACGTAGAATGTTGTTTCGAAAGACTCGGTTTAAGAGGATGAAAAGAAAAATCAGTTCATCAGCAAGATTTTGGAAAAACTAACAACTTAAACCCCTCTTCCTCCAACCAAAAAAAAAAAAAGGTTACACACATCTAATTCAACCACACACAACTCAAGGCTGAGTTTTTCAAATGTCATACAAGTACTTCTCAAAAAGTGGCATATGGTCGGCATCTAAACACACAGCCAACCTCAAATTCTTGTCATTACTTGGACTTGGCAATATGTAAACTGTCCCTTCATACAAAATACAAGCAGGTCCCATATGAATTGGTTTTCCCCATCCAAAATCTGAATCATGAACAGGCAACCTAGTCCAACTGTTAATATTAAGATTAGGACTAGCAAAATACGTCGGTCCTCGGATTAATTTTGATAAATCTGTCTGTAATTCGAGATAATCTATCGCTGATCTTAAGTATTCGTCGTCCATTCTTGCTAACGCGCTATGAATTCTTTGTGATGTGTTCATCAATGGCTCTGATAAAATTTCACCAGATTTGGCAATTGGTGTAGCTGTGAAAACAACATTTCCTAAATAGCCTGGTGGTAAAGGAGGAAAAAGTCTTGACCTACCATCTGTAGCAACATGTAACTTTGTCAATTGGTCATCGTCTAGGACACGTGCTTTGCACGTGCATCGCCATATATGGGCCGCGAGTACTTCATACGTACTACCCTCGTGTTTTGACTTGGTCTTCAGTAGAGTCAGTTGGTCACTTGTGATCTTAAACATGGATGTGGTACTGGATTTTAGGCCATTAACTTGATCATGAACGTTTTCTGACGAAAATTTAAGGGCCGGAGGAGAATGATACTCGACGTGTTTATAAGCGGGGGTTGGTGGGTCCCGTGCACGAAGAAGGGACCGGTCGATGAACGGCGAGACGTCGACGGAGAGGCCTCGGGCAACTTCCGACCATGTGTTGATGAAATGAAGGGACGAAATGCCGTCAGATAATGTATGGAAAACGCCACACCCTAAGGAGACTCCACCACACTTGAAACGAGTTACCTAAAGGCAAAATCAAATTAATAACCAAAGTTAATTAACAATTGTCTCTAAGGAGAGATTAAAGTCACAACTCAAACGTACATTTTGAGTTGGTAATATATTTTAACTAGAAGTTTCGTGTTCGAGCTCTAGAAATAAATAATATTTTGATAGAAAACGCTTTACCTATCTCGGGATAAAAACTTTAAAGTTGTTTTTTCAAAATTTCAAGAAAACACCAAATTAGTTATTTAAATATTTTTCTTGAAAATGAAATGAAAAATACTGACAAGATGACGAGTACGAATAATAACCACTCTCTAAAACTAGGGAACGCAAAAGGACACGTAGGCTAATAGACATAATAGTACATAAAATTAAGAGGAAAAGCTCTTAATTTTTTCCCATAATGAGAGAATGATGAAAGAAAGGTTGAATTTCTTGCCACGTAACGTGAAATAAATGAGAAAAATCTAATCCACTAAATTTAACAGGTGATATGTGTCAACAAAAAATAGCCCGTAAATAAATTTTTACACTAATTACGTATAAAATAATTACAAACAACCTTTTATAAAAAATTAATTTGTAATCTTGAAAGTAAAATACATTATTTATTATAACGTACATGTAATATTGAAAACAAGACATGTTATTTATTGTAACGTACATATAAAAGTAACCTGATAGTGTAAATTCCAAAAGAATGGGATAGGGAATGAGAGGAACTGAAAAAAATATTCAGGAGAGTGAAGACTAGCAAAAATTATTACTGTTCTTAAAGATTCTTGGAAATTAAAATTGTATTTTCCACCCAAAATTAACTCATTGTGTTTATACAAAAGATCATAAAATAAATAGAAAAACAACCAGAAAACATGTCCATTAAGACATTAAGTTAAGAACTTAAGAAGGTAAGAAAATTTTGAGAATTTAGTTATTCTTTATTTCATTTTATATGATACTTTTTTCTTTTTAATCTGTCAAAGAAAACGCATTTTTGTTTGAGAACTTTTTTTAATATTTTATGTTGAATAACATGTTCATATATCGACATAACTGTCATGACATGTTAAAGGTCATACATATTAATGGTGCTTTTGGAAAAGTCGAATCCATAATTTTAACTTGATGAGTTCAACTTTAAAACATCGAATATTACTTTTTAAATTATGTATTTAAAATTTGATATTTTATATTAAAATTACTGAATTTAATTGAACCAATTATTAACAATACACATCCGCCTTTAACTTTTGATATGTGCCGAAATATGGTACGCGCCAAAAGTATATACACTACTACTTTATTTCTTAAATTTAGCGATCAATTAAACACCATCATATATAATAATTTTTTTTTAAAATAAAGCAACTTTTTGTGCATTTGTAGCATCCAGGTCTTGAAACCAATAATCTTATACAAACAAACCTCTATATAACAACCTCATTTGTTCAGGATATTTTTATATGTTATATCGAATTGTTATTATAGAAAACATATATTATAATAAAAGATGAAGTTTGATTTCAGAATAACTTGACTTTTATAGTGAAGTGTTGTTATATAAGAATGTTGTTATAGAAAGATTTGACGTATATTTAAGACAATAAAATAGAGAAAAAAACAAAATTATTTTAATTATTATAACTCAAAAAAGGCATGTAATATAGAATATAGAGTACCTGAAATATGACAAGTGGAAAAGAAGAAATGTCACCAGAAGTATCAACATTAGGAATTAACATCTTCTTTATCTCCAAACTTGGAATAAAATCACCAAAATCATCAATAAAAGCATCAATTTCAGCTTCAATAAAAAGAACTCCTTCTCCATTACAATTTATCTCAATTCTTTCTTTTTCATTATTATCCTTAGCCAATCTCCCAGCCATTGGATAAAATGAAACTAAAATATTGCTTAAAGCCTCCTTCATAATTCTAAAATCAAAGAAATTTGGAGAAATTCCATTTGATTTTTTGTAGAAATACACAGTTAAAAGATGAATTCTTCCCACTATTAAATCCAAATTTGAGCTCCATAGCCTTTCTGTAGGAGTTGGCTTTGATGGTTTTACCATAATTGATTCCTTAATGTTGATCCTCATCTTAAATTTCACTGGATCAAAGTTGAAAAATCTAGTAGATAGAAGAAAAGACAATGACTATAGTATAGGTCAGATGTTTTTACGAGGAGTAAGCAGCAAATTTTTCCTTATTTTGGAAAAGCTGACGGCCACGTGTGAATTTTTTTCGAGGTAAAGAGAAAAAGTATTAGACTCTAGGACTCCTAAAATAAGAGAGATGAAGATGAATCTTTGGCTAAATGAGGAGGAACATTTATAGCCTGAAATATTTCATTATATTATGATTGGTCACTATTATAATGTACTATTTTTCTGCCTCGTTGTCTGCTAGTAATTTTGATGACCTACTAGTGGTCCTTTTTTGCTTTTAAATCGACCTATATAAATAGTGAAAATTCATATAATCGACCGTAACTTATTTGGAATGAGTGGAAGAAGCCGGAGTTACATGTAACGAAAAATCTTCGTCGGAGATTTATACAACATAAATAGAATAGAAACATTTTTTTTACTACATATATAGATTTTTTCCTTTTTGTGTGTCTTATTGTATTTTTTAATCTTCAAAAAGAATATCATATTTATATATATTCAGTAAATTTTAATTTCAACATTTTTGTTTTATACTTAATGACATTCTTTACAAGAATAACATGACATGACATATTTAAGATCACAAGATATTTTTGATATATTATATACATCTTTGGTTTAGGACCGCACGATTCAAAAATCTTCTATTACATATTTAAAATCGTGTCAAATCAAATTAAAACAAAACTAGGACGGAGGAAAGTATATAATGTTGCTGAGTTCTGTATGTAAAAAACTAAATATACTACTATTACTTTAGTTATACAAAATTTATTATAATTTTTTTTTTTTGTAATTACTGTAAAATTATTATACTTATGTCAAAAAACGTAGAATAAAAGGTGCGTTCCTTAGGAGGACAACGTTGGAGAAGTTAGAGCCGCATGAGTAATGACCTAACTATAATGAGATCGTATATTCTTTCTATTTCAATTTCTATCTCTTATTTTGTCTTTTAATTATATTTAATTTAAAAAGAATGCCCGCTTTAAGTTTTTAATTTTAATATTCTCGTTTTGCCCTTAATAGTAGTCACTTACAAGAATATAGACCTACATAAGCAAGAATATACGGTGCAAATAGAGCAAAAATAATTATTCTGATTATATATAAATTATTTAATCTACTTGACATAACAGAAAATTCTAGTACGGTAGTAAAGGAGGTTCAAAATTGCTAGTTTTGAATGCTCATGTATAAATTCTTAGTCTCAGTGCCATTGATAACATGACATATTTAAGATCACAATATTTTTAATATATTATGCACACATATTTAATTTAAACCTACAAAAATTTAAAGTCTTTTTTTATATTCTTAAATTTTGTGTCAATTTAATGTAAGACAATAAAATGAAACGAAAGAAGTAATAAAAAGTTGGCTAAGTAAGAAAAAAAGGAAAAATTATGTCGATGACAAAATAAAGAAAAAAACGAAAAAGAAAAATATGTGGATGACAACAACCATGAACCCACCACCTTTTAAACCCTAATGAATGAACCCCTAAATTATAGAAATTCATTAAGGGGCTAAAGTGTCAATTATCCAGACCTTAAGGTGTCAAAGTGAAAATTATGCATTAGGTTTATGTCCTATATATTTGGACAACAATATTTTGTTTCCTCTGCAAGAGATTATATATTAGGTTAATGTCATATTCGGATCATATAGTCCGACTAAATACGAATTCGCGCAAAAAAATCTTACATCGGAGTATAAAGTGCTGCCTATACAAAATGTAACTTTATATTCAACAGACAAGGACCTATGTGTTACAGTGAGGGGTCACCAGATTCCGTAAGTTTCGATAGAAATCTTGTATATGTATATGTATATGTCTTGAAAATGATTAATTTAAAGCACTTGGCAACCCGAATACTAAAAGCCTTTAGGGAACTCTGGTTGAGCAGAATCTTGTGCCCCGCGCGTAAAAATCTTGGGTCCGTTTATGATACTCTGTTGTCGATACTGTGTTAAAAAAGAAATTAAAAAATTGTTAGAAGAAACGAAAAATCTGTAAACGATAGAAATATTCCGAGTCCATAATTTCCTTGTGCGTCCTTAAGAAATTTTAACCCCCTCACAAGTTGCCCAAGTAATGGATTAAATCCTCCCAGGATGAAACAGAATAAACCTTCCTGCAACAGTGGCAATACAAACTGCAGGATACCAACGAACTCAAAGAACGGAGCAAAATCACACTTACGAATTTGAGAGAGAGACTGCGAAGTAGAATATAGTACTTTTCAGAAGGAAATTCTGGATTTTCAGTGAGTGAAAAGGAAGTCATGCCTCGGAATTTATAGGCAATTGTCGGAAGATGTGTGATGTCTGTTCAGAAGGGAAAGGCAACGTTCAACGTTTTGGATTCCAGTTAATTCCGTTAATGAACTGACTGACACTTAATTAATTCTTAAATAATTAATTAAATAACTTTTATCCAAAAAATAATCTTATCGATCATTTGACAAATCCAAATCCAAATACAAATTCAAATCCAAAGCCAAATCCGAAGCCGAGCGACGACGATGACACGATGGTTCATTCTCTTCAACTCCTTTTAAGAGCTCTAAGAAGTGATCATATATTTATACACACAAGTGTAGTTGTCTTTCACCAATATGGTACAAAGTTCATGACAAATCTCACTTGATTCAAATTTTCATTTCCCTCTATTTTTATTTCCCACCATTTTCCAATTCACACTCCTTGTCTAAACAAATTGCATAGTATCATAAATAGCCACCCAAGGTATTACCCAGCCCCCAGGAGAGTTTATAAACAAATACAGATCTTTGGTCTCGTCGTGTTCTTTATATGGACATCCGAGGCCAGGGGTCCATTCCCTTGACTCGTCTGATGAGAATTTGACTCCACGAGAAATTGAACAAAAGGCTGCTGAATTAGCCTATTTCTTGCGTGTACCAATTGAAGTATTTTGAGAAATTGAGATATCAGTATCAGGAAACAATATTCTGAATTTCTTCATTCGAAGTGAATTCTTAGCTTTTTTCTGGATTCTTTCTAGATTCAAAGACTAACCACAAAATCCAACAATCCCCCACATGAATGGGAATGACTATAACAAGAATGATCATAGATGAAAGCTATGTGATTTGCAAGTAAGGATTAATTGCATCTGAATAAGTAGGTTTCCCTTTGAACTTTCCGTAGTGAACATATGTCGGATATACTCGATCAATCGGTAGACTTGATATCTTTGAACCGTCGAACTTTAGTGTATACCTAGACAACCATATGTCACACAACCAACCCTTAACCGTCTTTTGGTTCTCATTGTTGTGTTCGTTTCAGCCATGAACACCACCTGGTTTTATAAGTGCGTAGAGAATTGGCCTTACAGAATTCTCATTGAAGCGGCTTCACTTCACACTTACATAGGTGATTCCTAAACGTGTAATCTTTTAGATTAACACCACTTCAAACTTAGGTAATCATTAAAGAACGTGTAAAGTTCTATCCTTGTTACTATACATTGTCTTCATCACTAGAAGGGACCAAAAAAAAATTTTTTTGACAATGTTGAACCGGTCAATCATAACTTTGTTTGAGCTCCTTGAACCTAGATCTCGGAATATCCAAAATTCTAGGTAGAGTTACCGCCATGATGACTTGTCCTTGGCCATAGTCTCATTCCCTTCGATGATTTCTCAACTCCCTCTCTAGTTAGGCCTTTTGTAAGCGGATCCGCCACATTATCCTTTGATCTTACATAATCAATAGTGATAATTCCACTAGAGAGTAGTCTAACGATTTTATGTCTTCGTCGTATATGACGAGACTTTCCGTCATACATAGTGCTCTCTACCCGTCCTATTGCAGCCTCACTATCACAATGTATGCATATAGGAGCCAAAGGTTTTGGCCAGAATGGAATGTCTTCTAAGAAATTTCGAAGCCATTCAGCTTCTTCGCCGGCCTTATCCAAAGCTATAAACTCTGACTCCATTGTAGAGCGAGCGATGCACGTCTGTTTGGAAGACTTCCAAGATAATGCTCCTCCGCCAACAGTAAAAACATATCCACTTGTGGACTTTGTTTCTGTTGATCCGGTTATCCAATTTGCATCACTATTTCCTTTAATAACCGCAGAATAATTATTGTAGTGCAAGGCGTAGTCTTGGGTATATTCCAAATATCCCAGAACTCGTTTCATTGCCAACCAGTGATGTTTGTTGGGATTACTTGTGAATCGACTAAGTTTACTTATTGCACAAGCTATATCAGGACGTGTACAGTTCATGATATACATTAAGCTTCCCAACACACGAGCATAATCCAATTGAGACGTGCTTTCACCTTTATTCTTTACAAGATAATGGTTTAAGTCAATTGGAGTTCTTGCACTTCTAAATTCCAAGTGTTTGAATTTTTCAAGTACCATTTTCACGTAATGTGATTGAGACAAAGCCAGACCCTGAGGAGTCCTCTGGATTTTAATTCCTAGAATTACATTGGCAACTCCTAAGTCTTTCATATCAAACTTACTAGCAAGCATACGCTTAGTAGCTTGAATGTCGGCAATGTCTTTGCTCATTATTAGCATATCATCAACATATAAGCAAACAATGACTATATGATTTGGAATGTTCTTAATGTAAACACATTTATCACATTCATTAATCTTAAAGCCATTTGACAACATTGTTTGGTCAAATTTCGCATGCCATTGCTTGGGTGTTTGTTTTAGTCCGTAAAGGGACTTAACAAGTCGGCACACCTTCTTTTCTTTTTTGGGAACCACAAATCCTTCAGGTTGGTTCATGTAAATTTCTTCCTCCAGATCACCATATAAGAAGGCTGTTTTTACATCCATTTGATGGATTTGAAGACCATACAAGGCGGCTAACGCAATTAGCATCCGAATAGATGTAATTCTTGTTACCGATGAGTATGTGTCAAAATAGTCAAGACCTTCTCGCTGTCTAAATCCTTTGACAACAAGTCTTGCCTTGTATTTTTCAATAGTGCCATCGTTTTTTATTTTCTTCTTGAAAATCCATTTAGAACCCAAAGTTTTGTTACCTGGAGGAAGATCAACCAGCTCCCAAGTGTGGTTGCTCAATATGGATTCTATTTCACTATTGACAGCCTCTTTCCAATATTGTGCTTCTGAGGAAGACATTGCTTCCTTGAAGGTTCGAGGCTCATTTTCTAGCAGGAAAGTCAGAAAATCTGGACGGAATGAAGTAGATGTCCTTTGACGTTTACTTCTTCTCGGATTTTTCTCATTAGGCATACCATCTGTTGTTTCCTCCCGAGGTCGTTTTGACTTTTGGTAGGAAAATTCACTTTCCTTTTTATAAGGATAAATAGTTTCAAAGAATTCAACATTATCTGATTCTATTACCGTATTATCGTGGATCTCAGGATTTTCTGATTTATGAACCAGAAAACGATATGCCTTGCTATTGGTTACATATCCAATAAATACACAATCAACCGTTTTTGATCCTATCTTCACCCTTTTAGGCTTAGGAACCTGTACTTTAGCTAGACACCCCCACACTTTGAAATATTTCAAGTTGGGTTTCCTTCCTTTCCACTTTTCGTACGGGATGAACTGTGTTTTACTGTGGGGTACACGGTTGATTATTCGATTTGCTGTAAGTATAGCTTCCCCCCACAAGTTCTGTGGTAAACCAGAACTTATTAACAAGGCATTCATCATCTCCTTTAATGTTCGATTCTTTCTTTCCGCAATTCCGTTAGATTGAGGAGAGTACGGGGCAGTTGTTTGGTGAATAATGCCATTTTCCAAACATATTTGTTCAAAAGGAGATTCATATTCGCCACCCCTATCACTTCTTATCATTTTGATCTTTTTGTTAAGTTGTGTTTCAACTTCATTTTTGTATTGATTGAATGCATCAATTAATTCATCTTTACTACTAAGTAGGTAAACATAGCAATATCTCGTACTATCATCAATAAAAGTGAT